>BLKR01005413.1:0-81449 GCA_011170035.1 Teleogryllus occipitalis
TTTCGCTGGGGTTAGCTTGAGGATTTCGTACCGTCGTGTAACATATTTGGATACCAATTCTTCTCATGTCTTGTTCCCATTTTCCACTAGTAAATTGCGTCCCCAGATCACTAACATTCTTTAATCCAAAGGCCATCCTCTGAAAACTATACGTATTGCCTTCAAATGAAAAACTGACAAATTTTTGCGATTCTGGGTGTAGTCCAATTTGCCAGTACGACGCAGTAAAATCCAGTCCCGTGAATATCCGAGCTCCTTTTACCTTCCACATCATTTCATCTAATTTCGGCGGTTTTTCATGATGAGCGATGGTCTTGCTATTGAGTTTCCTAGCATCCACACAAAATCTGATCTTATTGTCTTTCTTACGAACTATCACTATTGGGCTTACATACGGTGTCATCGATTTTTTTATTATACCATCCTCAAGCATCGTGTTTATTTGTTTACGTACTTCGCTTTTATATACATGGGGGATTGGATATTGTTTCAGATTAAAAGGTTCCTCATCCATCAATTCAATTTTAAATTGATATCCCTTTACCGGCTCCCTTGAACTTCCAAAAACATTTTTATATTCATTGACTAACATTTCAATTGCTTCACTAGCATCTATTTCGTTTTCGTCGACCGCGCCCTCTGCTGCCGCGTGGATCTGGTCCCTGGTCTCTTCAATTTGTTCCGCAATATCGCAAATACACATATCTTCGCCCTCCTGGTCTTTGATCCCTAAACAATGTTGTTGCCCTTTGTCACCTCGTAACAATATACTCCTGTTACCTATGTCGACCTTGGCGTCATACATTTTTAGGCCATCAATCCCCAAAATAATTGGACGAATCAAATTCTTCACTACAATTGCCGGAAACTGAATTGTCATCCCTTGGACTTCCACTTCCACCCAAATTTGCCGACTTCTCGTTTCGATGCGCCTTCCATTAGCTGTCCGAATATCCAAACTCCTAGTGGGTAGCTCCTCAATTTTATTTCCCTTTTTCTTTAACTGCTCATATAATTTTTCCGACACTGCACAAAAATTAGCACCTGTGTCAATTAAAATGTCTACAGGTATATTCCGAAATATCCCCTTCAAAATTAAGCACGTGCTATTCTCCGCCCGTTCGTCCGTATCTTCCCTTAATAAATCTTTCGCCGATACTTCAATGCTATTCAACTCCTTAAGAACCATCACGCCCTCATTATCATCGTTCGAAGTATCCCGCCCATTTACTTCGAACACTGGGAGTTTTCCTGTTCAATCGCATTAATTTCCACATGTTCCCGTTTATTGTCCTCTTTGAACCTCCGCGGATACCCGTTTTCTGTCTTTTTATTTTCCATTTTAGTACTATTTCCCCTATCATCCTTTCTTTCTGAGCTATAATTTCCTTGGCGGTTGTAATTATTCATTGTTTTTCCCGTTCCATTGTTATTCTCGTTCCTGCTTTCATTATATTGATACCCGTTACTACGATCATAATCACTATTCAATGTCTGGTCGAATCGACTTAAACGTTCGACCAGATCCTCAGAATCAATAGGCATGGAGTTCCACAATAAATTTTGGATATTTACAGGCAACTGACGAATAATAATTCTAATTAATTCATTGCTATCCATTCTGTCTTCGCATGCCTTGAATGCTGCTATTTTACGTGTTGCGAAGTCACACATATTCTCGGCTCCACCCTTCTTATACCTTTCACTCATTAATTTGTATTTTAGATCAAACTTGTGGCTTTCGTTCCAATATCTTTTTAAGAATTTATCCTTCCATTCCTTATAATTAGTCGGTTCCGGTACTAAAGAGGTCAACCAATGATGTGCCTTGGACGACATGGCTTGTTCTACTATATGCAATTTTAATCTTTCGGGGATATTATTTATCATAAAATAATTCTCTAATTTTGAAATAAACGACCACGGTTGTTCTTTCATATCACCATGAAATTATAGGTGGCTTGGTATTACAAGCGCCGATGCATTCATTGCTATATTTCCCTGCGAATGCCTCATGAATTCGTTTTCTAACTGTTCGATCTTGTCCTTAATGTCCGACATATATTTCTCAGATTCAGATTCTTGCACCATTTTAATGTTTCTAAGTCCCTCCTGTATTCGTTTTTCTAATTTACTATCCGAATTAACTAATTTAGATTCTATATTTTCAATTTTTTCGCCATGTTGAAGCGACATTGCGTTTAAGTTATCTACACGCGATTCGACGATTGTCAACTTTTCGCATTGTTGGTCATGTAAATGTCCCAATGTCACAACGCTCTCCTGTAAATTATTAACTTTGGAATTAATTTTGTCGCCAGATTCTTTTAATTCCCTCTGCATTTGGTCGACTTGATTATTAAAAGACTCAATTTTACAATGAATAATATTGAATTCAGCCGATGTATCCACCCGTAATTGTACTATTTCCTCGTGTATTTCCTGACGAAAATTCTTCAATTCTAATGACATTTTCGATGTCATTCCTTCCAATTTAGCGTTATTTTTTTCTAATTTAGTATTAATATCTGAAGTAATTCCCTCTAATTTAGTCTATCTGAAGTAATTCCCTCTAATTTAGTATTCATATCTGAAGTAATTCCCTCTAATTTAGTATTATTATGCTCAAGTTTTGCGTTCATTTCTGCTAACATTTTAAGAATTAAATTATTAGGGTCCATATTTCCTAACGGTGCAGCCATTATTTCCTTTTCTTGTGGTTCAATCTCAATAATTTCACGCGAGATTTCTCCCTCGGGATTAGTATTAGCAGACGCCATATCATCTACATTAACATTCTCCATACGCAATTTTTTGCTCCTAGTATCCATTTTGCATTCTAATACAAATTAAAATCTCTCTGTTAAATTTTTTTAAAATCACACCAATGAAATGGTCTTGGCTCTTTCTTATAATTAACAATTAATTTCAAATGTCAATCCATAAATTTCAGATTCCCTTTGGATCACATTATTATAATTTATAAGACTAATTTTATCCGTGTCACCAATTGTTATAAATTATAACAAATTATGCATCACGTTGGCGCGCCATTTTGAGATATGCAAAATTTCTCTACACATTAATATCTTGCAAAGATCTTAGCGTCCGGCTTGCTGGGTCAATGGGTCACGATATATTATAATCCTTATTACCTTTATAATGGATTATAGAATCCGAAGACTATACAGCGCTGCTGGGAATCTGAAATAGAATGATTCTAATTCCTAGTTCATTACTGTTTAGATTGACTAAATGAAATATCACTTTCTTTTCTAAAGAACAAAATTTAACAAAGTTTATTGTTACCTTTTTGCAAACAATATAGTGAATTTAATACATGATTTTAATGTTAGGCCTTTGATCAAGATATCTTTGAATTTAGAATTTTATACCGCGGTTAACTTATCTATTCTTCGTTGATGTCCCTCGAAGACTTCTCAGTCGAAATATCTTGCGAGCTTGCCGTAGTCCAAAGTTCCAAGAAATCCTCTTCTGCTCCTATCCAAGATGGTGTCAAACTATCAAAATTATCAGTCCTGATTACGTCCTATGACATAGTCCCGAAACCTATAACTCGATTACCACTCCCGACAAAGTCCCAATTTATGCGTCAATATTACTTCCACATGCAATATCTGCAATATTATTTACTGTCCTTAAACTTTCACGATCTGAAAAACCCGACTCTGACTATCTGCATTACACTCGCTCCCTTTCACAACCTACGATCCGTTCAGACACGCGATGCCGGTCAGAATGAAATCTTCCTGCATGACTCACCCCTCGAAGCTTCGTATTAAACTACCTTCTTTTTTTTCATAACATTTTACCGTCCTTCTCTCACCCAGCCAATCCATGCGTTCGTTATATTTTGATGTAGCTGACCTTTCGATCGTCTAAACTTCTCAATGCATATTCCACCATATTGTCTTCAAATAAATGTTAGTTTATATTCATGTGACATATCGGTATGTCACACTATAAATAAAAAATGTATCTTCAAAATTATAATTGTAGGAGACACCGAAAAGATTTTGGTTTTTGAAATTGAATAATCAAAAAAATTGGTGCCATTTTTTTAAGTGTCCCAGGGGATTCATGATAAATACTCCCAAAATGAAAGTATCGGGGGGAAAAAAATTAAAAATTCCAGGGACCGCGACATCAGGCAAATCGATTGGGAAATTAAACGATAATCCTACTGAGGTTTCAGCCGCTGGCATTGTTCAGACAGTGAGGAACGGCTTTTGCCATCAATCGATTTTTCCATATCAATGACCCATAAAACGTGAATTTTGACTACACAATTTTCTATATGCTACATTGAATAGCATACACTTCCCACTTAAAGTCGTGGTAACTAGGTATATTCTAGGCATTGTCGAATCCCCTGGGTTCCCTAGACTTCCCCACTGGACCAAAAAGTTCATTTTCTGCATTTACTGCCAGCAATGCTAAATTACTCCATCGTAATTTACAAAGTGTGTAGAGCTTAATAGAGCTTCTGAGAGCAATTAACTAGATAGTCAGTAAATCGCCTCGAGACATGATTCCCAACGTCTTGAGGGCACTGACTGTTGATCGTGGCATAGCCCCAGAGGTTTCAAACACCACAGGCAGGATTCTGGCATTGGGCACTCCATGAAGTTGGGCTGCCAGGGGAATAACTTGTGGGTACTTTACTTTTCCTCCCCTGCTTTTAGAAGGTTAGACCCATCCTCGTGGCGGACAGTCACATCGACCACGTGGACCCCCTCCAGGCTTTTTCTTACCAGGTGAGTCTAACCCCTTCGACAACGGAGAAAGTGGCTTCTGTGGACACCACAGTGTCTATTTCCGGAGCATCTTCCCCTCTATAAAGTTCTTTATCTCGTCATGACGCTTTATTCTAGCTGGTTTCGTAAAAAACAATATACATATACAATTACAATATGAGATCAGTCATCCAGTTTTCTTTGAATTTCCAGACAATTACTTAGTGAAATATTCCTGTAAGTAGTTGATGCAACGCTCCCCAAACGACGTGTACGGGAATGCCGGAAAGCCAGATCAGCTCGCATCACTCCCCGAGCAGGGTGTAGGCTGAATGAAGTGGGAGGTGACCCTTAGTTTCCTTAAAACGAAGGAGATATTGCAGTATAAATTTGATTTGATTAATTAGTGATTCCGGGCGCGTCAACTGCTGCAATAATTTGTCCCAAGTTTAGTGCACTCTTTTTTCGTTGTAGTTGGCGGTGATCGTTCCCGCTAGATAACGAGATCCGGTTCCGACCTACGGCGAATTAAGAGGATATTCCTGAACCAGGTACTCGTATCTCCCAACAGTGTGGCACTGCCCGCTCCAGCTGGGTCAAGCTCCAAGCTCCCGACTAGTCTTCCAACAAGTGTGGTAGAGAACTGCATGTGAGTGTGTGTGTGTGTGTGTGTGTGTGTGTGTGTGTGTGTGTGTGTGTGTGTGTAAGAAAGAGGTGACGATAGGACAAGGAAGAGGGATGAAAGATTGCGCGCAGTCCATGGCCTGTTTGTTAGGGAACTCCTCCGGCATCCTCTTCCCGCTGATTTGAGAAACACCTGAAAACTGGCGAAAAGAGCAGCCGGCCGCTAGTTTCCTCCTCCACGCAGCGACTAAATTCTACCTAACTATGTAGCTAGTGTCGAAAATCCTGGTAACGTCGGGACTGGAATCCTAGGACTGGAATCCTAGGACTGGAATCCTAGGACTGGAATCCTAGGACTGGAATCCTAGGACTGGAATCCTAGGACTGGAATCCTAGGACTGGAATCCTAGGACTGGAATCCTAGGACTGGAATCCTAGGACTGGAATCCTAGGACCGCGGGTTAGAGGCGCTCCAGTGACATCGGTTGATGTCAGTCGCCTTTGCTAGTTTGCAGTCTAGACGTGTGCGTATGCAAGCTGGAGACGGGACGTGACCGACTGAAAAGTTTTAAGTAGCCTCGTAGCCTCATAATAAAACATTTTGTTTCCTTCAATATATCCATTGACCCCCCTCCGTCCCCCCCTCCGTCTTTGTGAGGTCGCAAATTGGAAAATTCTTTTACGTTTGTGAAGAGACTGTTGGAGAATTCTTATACGTTTGTCCTTATCTGGCACTCCTGTTGATTCAACGAAGCCAATTCGTTTTATGAATCGTAAAATAGAAGTTATAATTTCATTCTCCTTCTAGTATGTTTTATTTATATAACAGTAAAACAAGTCATATAAAAATTAAAATGTTAATGGAAGAAGGACTACCAAATAGTTATTTTCTCTGTGCTTTTAGGTGACGCACATTATGTAACTATTTTAAAAATAAACAGTGCAATTTAGTGAACATTTTTTTGCGCTTTGTGACCGAATGAATAATGTTATATTTATAATGGAAATATGCATTCTCTGCTTTATACTAAATTTTTGTTTGGGGTACATCAGTACCCCAAGTATAATTACTTACTCAACTGAAGAAAACAGGAATTACGGATTAATGAACAAAATAGAGGAAGGCGCCTAGAAACACGAAATACTTGCTCGCTCTCATTCTCCAACAGAACAAACGGGCGAGTGGAAATTAGGGTGTAATAGAATTAGTACGTCTTTACTACGACACTAGTACTACTATTACAACTCTCCCTGCAGTTGGAAAGAAACGGATGAATCCTGAGAAAACCCTATCGCTCTTTATACATCACAAATTTCACAGAGATCTTGTAATTCGTCCCGGCTCCTCGGTAGGGAAAATCAACCAGAGGGATCGAGAGCGTTGGCTCAGTGCATCAACTCATGTCATTGCAGCGCGTCTGACCGGGAGGTCCTACGTTCGAGTCTCGACGGTGGCAGGATTTTCGACACTAGCTCTTCAGCTAGGTCTAATTCAGCCGCTGTTTGGAGGAGAATTCTAGCAGACAGCTGCTCTGATCCGTAGTTTTCCGTGGTTTCTCCGATCAATACCAGGCGAATGCCGGAGCAGTACCCTAAGAAATGGGCCATGGACCGCGCGTGATCTTGACTTCCTCTTCCTTGTCCTATCCTCACCCCTTACACACACACACACACCTAAAATATCATCACTACACTACTATATGGCGGGAGACCGTTCGGTGACTCAGAACTTGCCCCGACTGGGGCGGTGCTCCACTGATGGAAGATACCTCGGTAGGGAAAACATTGCTAGTCGACGGTAGGTCGGCGTCGGATCTCGCAACTTGCTGGGAAAAGATCACCGCCACCTCCCAATGAAAAAGCATGTACTACATTTACGGGATCGATGACCTCGTTAGTTGACGCACCCGGAATCACAATTAATCAAGCGACCAAACGGACCGTCACAGCAGGCTGCGCAAATTCCAAGTGATCGACGGCGTCTGGGGTCCCGACCACCGCTGCGCCGACGATGGCTTTGACCCCATCAAGAAGGGATGTCCATCGTCCTCATTCGTGGCTGTAGAAAATGGAACTATTGCGAGTGAGAAGGTTATGTTCTATTAAACTTTTACGTGTCAATCCGATAATTGATTTGGGTTTAAAGATAATTTATCAACTAAAGAGTTTCAGACCCGTCAGTGCTGCACTAATGTGTACATAATTCTAGAATTAATGTAGAATGAGATTTGTTCAGAGCTCCAGAAATTTCTCGTAGATTGTTAGGAATCAATCCCGGGGCTCGGCGGTGGAAGTGTGCTATGCGCCAGTCATCAGGCCTCCTTCTCCCTCACGTGAGAATCTCAAATGTTGTCTGTTAAGAGAATTTTCTAGTATCACTTCTTTATCACGGATTTAATACCCAGGACTGATTTGAGAAATTAAACGCTTACCTGTCACAAAGTTCTTTGTACAGTTAGAGCTTGCATTATTTTGCGCCCAGCCTGAAATGACGCACGTAGTGTTGCAAGATTTGTTCTAATGGCTTCCATTGAACAGGGTTTCAATATTTTCCATATATTATACTTCAAAGTTAGTGATTTCAGATCTGAGAAAAGTAATTAAAGAGGTCAAAGTGACAAAAAAATAAACCAATTCTATAATTTTTTGAACCCTATTCTATGAATATATTTTTTAACTTATTATATGACTTCAATTCGTTGTAAATAGAAAATTTAAATATTAACAACCCACTGCAATGATACTTTACATGATTTGAATCGTCAAAATCATTACAACCTACGTTGTTTCATGGATTTTATTATTATGGTAATTTTACCCGTTCATGCTTTTAGGTACAATATGAGAAATTTCTTTAAAATTGGAAATTTCAGTTCTCTTTGCAATGTAACTGTATGAAATACTTAATGGTTTGCAGATTTAAATTCAGTATAAGAAAATTACATTTACACCCTAGTTCAATTTCGTTCCCAACAAAAAAGAAATTTCGCAAGTCTATTTAAATGAAACGTTTTGTAGACTGAATAACAGAAATGCGGAGTATGTGATGCATAAGAATATGGTAGCAGATATACTCACCCATAACAAACTTTACTTGGATTGATGTATTTTGCGTAGAATCTGAAAGCTGACATGTCGTAATTAATGTTCACGCATTGAAAGTAAAGTGTAAACCATTGATTATATTAATTAACATAAGGCATAATCAATGAAAAAACCTACCGTTCTAGAGATTTTGAAATATTTTCGTCTGGGTGGACCAACTAACAACCCCCTTGTATCTCCTCAACCGTCTTTGCACTATTTTTTACTACGAAGATATAACGTCAACTTTGTTTTTTAATGAAATCCTATGCTACATTTAGAGAATCGTAATGAGCCTAAAACCACAGTTTCAAATAAGTGAATATCTTTGTATTTAAGCGAAAAGTTTTTTTAGAAATTGCAGTTTATTGCAACTTTTGTGACTACCGAAGTGACACTATTCACTCGATCTTCCCTGCTGTCCGCTGAGAAACTAAAGGAAAATGTCTCGTGAATGGTTTTACGCTACTTTCCGAAGACCCTGCACTATATAGATAACTGGGCGGAGGCCAGAGTATAAAATGCGCCGCTGGGGTAATGATAGAGCACTTCAACCAGTTTCTCAGAATCTTGAAAGATTTTGTCTGTAATCGAACAAGGATAATAATATTTTTTTTTTAAAGTTTCTCAGAGCAGTCATGTACACTAATGAACAGAAGTTAGTGTAACCGCTCATAAGTCGGTTACATTGTTTAAATAGCGCGCGACAATGTTAAACTACGACCAAAGCAGTAATAGTACCGCTGACCTACAAGGGGGTGCGCCAGCAAGAAAGGATATTCTGTATCAGATTCTGAGTAAAAGTTCTGAACGCACTCACATAGTAGAAATCAACATCCAATCAGGAATCGCCTTGAAGAATTTATGACGGCGCGATCAGCACCGCAGGGAAAAACGTTCTTTTCTGCTGTGAACCTTCGGACGGAACGGACCTGTATTGTCTTGCGGTGTGCGATCTTATACTGAACGAGAGGAGATCCAACAAAATATAACCATCTTTTTCTTTTTTTGATTGCAAGTTATATTTCGCTTGGACATTCCTAGTAAGGAATAACGTATATTCGTTGGAGACCGCCGTCGAGCTGTGTTACTTCGCGAGGTCGGCGTGCAACAAATCGACGAGGAACGGTTTTTCACGACGCAAGAGGCTAATTCGACCTTGGACGCAACGGGACCATCGCCGTCTTCTGGAGTGGCAGGAACGTGTCATCGCGGCGACGTCGTGAGTCAAAAAGACCAGATTTTAAAACTTCAACAAAATCCCTTTTAAAAGAACAGTTGAGAGGAGGGGAAATCACGCATAAGAATATATAGAATTCACCTCACGCCCAGACAGAGATAGTCAGGCATTTAAATTATCGGTTATTAAGCCTAACTTTTCAGTATTTTTCCATCGTAACGAGAATTCAGATACATTGTTCATGCAAAAAGGTGTAAAATTTATTCTTTTAATTCTTTTGTTTAACTACTATATTTGTTCTTGTAATGAATATTATTTTCTGCAATTCATGATTTAAATTGTTTTTAATTAAATAGTAAAAAGGTTAATAAGTTGCGTGACAGTAAAACCGCTTATTAAAGGGATCTCATTCAGTGTACCAGTTTATTTAAATGGTATATGCAATGTGTATATTGCACATGTAAATTTTCTTTCAGCAGTGTATGTGATTTGATGTTTTTTTTTTGTGAATTGTATAAAGGTATTTCATTGTGTTTGTGTAAAAGTGAAAGATTATATTGGGTCATTCAAAGTATTTTACAAATAGAAAAGGCACAACTGCAGTTGATCAATATTTAGGAAATTGCTGAACACTACAGCAAGTAATATGAATTTCTAGGTAATGTGTAAATTCTTAACGAAATTGTATCAGAAGATTTGGTAGAATATATCAAAACCTTGTTAAAGTTAAAAGTTAACTTGCCTGTATTTATTTTAATATTCAAAAGCAGGATAAAAGACGAACCCACTCCTGTAGGACGATTAGGACATAAGAAAATCTTCCTAAATTTTGATGTGACATTGATTTACCAGGACAAAGGTCAAGTAGTAACATTAAGTTATTAGAGTGATCCGCTCATTTGTATCCCATAGAAGGGAGCGGTCACATATTTGGTGAATACGCGAGGTTCGAAATTGATATAACCTCGTCATAGTATTCCTAAAATAAGTGAAAGGTCACATTAGATATGCTACTACTGTATGGTGAATGCGGAAGAAATGCCGTTAAAGCAATACAACAATATGGAGAGCGGTATTCTGATCGTCAGCTTCCTACACGCCAGCGCCTTGCAAGTACCTGTAGGAAACTATTTGAATCGGGAAGTTGGAACGCCAAACAGAGGACAAGGCAGAGAACTGCAACTGACAAAGCACATGAAGAGGTTATTCTGGCATGGACGCAAAGTAATCCAAATGCTATTTCACGACATGTGGCCCAGGAATGTGGTGTAAGTCATAAGACTGTCCTTAGCATGTTCCGAAGGCACAAATTCCAACCGTAGCACTTATCATGACATCAAAAGTATAAATTTCGCGAAAGTCGGGATTTCGAACGGGGCCTGAAAATTTCCCGGTTTGTCTTCCAACACCTGAGAGACCATCCAAATTCTTTAAACGGGTGCTATTTACAGATGAAGCGACTTTCACTAACCAAGGTAATGTAAATTTACGAATTATGCATTATTGGGCAATAGAGAATCCTCACTGGAATCGGAGATTTCAATATCAAGAAACCTTGGAGTGTTAACGTGTGGTGTAGCATCATGGACAATTTCATTGTGCGACCTTACTTCATTCCAGCCACATTAAATGGCAATATGTACGCCCATTTTCTACCAACATTACTAGAAGAGATACCACTGAATACGCGTCAGTGCATTTGGTTCCAACATGACGTCTGTCCAGCTCTTCGTATGTGGCTACAGAAGTATTAAATAAGAAGTTCTTGGATTCTTAGATACGACGGCACGCTGAAGATAAGTGGCCTACCCAGTCTCCCGATTTGCCTCCTCCTGATTTTATTTTCTCGTATACGTACGTATATACTTAATAATGTACGTAGTATAGAGAAAGTTATGTAGTGCTACGCGAAAACACGGCGGATTTTCCGCACCAAAAATTTCAGTGTCGGACCTTGATAACGAAAAAGTGGATGAAGCCAGTAGCAAAATTAAGAAAAATCCTCTCGCACATGGTTTAGCCAGAATACTTGTTTGTCCGTCATTCATCCCGAAAATCCAAATGACTGCAAAACGCCCGTCCGTCTGTCCGACTATCTGTCCGTCTGTCCGTCCATCTTCCGTCCGTCTGTCGGTTCGTCCATCCGTCCGTCCGACGATCCGTTTGTCCGTCTGTCGGTGTCGTTTTCAAAATTTCTGAGAGTTCACCAAAAATGCTACCAGCATCGCTTTCTTTACATTTTTTCCTTCATACAAGAAAAAAATTAAAGCAAAATTTGGAGACCGTTTTAAAATGTTTAATTTTTTTAATTGCCTGATTTACGCAAAATTATTACGCAAAATCTATATATATAAAAGAAAGTCGTGTTAGTTACACTATTTATAACTCAAGATCGGCTGCACCGATTTGGCTGAAAATTGGTGAGCAGGAAGCTTAGAACCCGGAGACGGACATGGGATACTGTTTATCCCGTTCGACAGCGTTCCTGTGTGAGAACGCACGTTTTTGCACGGTTTCGCACGTTTTCGCGTGATTTTGCAGGTTTTTGCACCTTTTCGAGGGTTATCGCACGTTTTCATGCGTTTTCGCACGTTTTCACGCGTTTTCATATGTTTGGGCGGAACGGAGTTTTCTGTTAAGGCGGAACAGAGTTCGCCGGGTCAGCTAGTCTACTCATATTTTCGAAAATTGAACTTTACCTTTTTTCAACAAATATTTTGGATCAGATTTTATTAAGGAAGAATTTATCATCAACATTGTAGTTGTAAGAAGAGGCCGTAGAAATTTTGCAATTTTGCAAACATGTCAGAGGAAAAATTTGCAAGAAATTTGAAAATTGCCTATTTTTACGCAAAATTAGGCGTAAAATTTACCCTAATCTTATTTGAAGGTTTGTTTTTGGCCAACATATTTCATTTAGAAAAATATTTCTCTCTTCATTTTTGTATGGAGAGATGGAGGAAGACGCCGAAAACATTCTGTACTTTTGACGTTTTTAAAACATGAGACGCCGACCTGGATGGCCGAGGTGGCTAAGAGCGAGTACCGACTCAGCGCTTCGGTCCGAAGGGTCGCGGGTTCGAGTCCCGCCTTGGGAATGGCTGTTTGTCCCTTGACTTTGTATGTATGTGTTGTCGCGGAGGGCCTCGCGTTCTGCTGACCCCAGATCAGAGGAGCCCGCAAGTGTGTTGGTGTCTAGTGTATGGTCGAGTATGCGTCCCATCGGGGCGTAAAGGGTAACCGGCTGTCGGCTGGATAAAAGCCCTAGATAAAAAAAAACATCAGACTATTTTAACGAAAATGAGATTCGCGCCAATTCGTTAAATGTTATTCACTCTAATGCTTATTTGGAGCAACATTTGAAAAACGTTTGAAACTTTTTTTTAGGCTTTTGGTATAGTAGCCCCAAATTTCAAAACACACGTTTTAAATTCGGCGAACCTTGATTCAGATACATCGTGGAATATACATTTTCTAGAAAATAATTCGGTAAATTCCGAAATAAATGTTTTCGGCACTAGCGTTGTACACAGACGGACTGACAGTCGTTTTGTGGTCAATCGAGATTTCGGTTTCAAGGAAAAAGAACATGAATTTTGGCTACTCAAGGTGTTAGAGGAAGTAATTTACTATAAATATGAATACGATTTATCCACGTTTTAGTTGCCAGGATCTGGCAACAAGTGTTTTTCGGTGGAATAATCACCGTTTTTCGCCATAGTATTACAATACTTTATACTCCGCATAGCCGTAAGCAGAACGCGAGAAAGTAAAACTGACTTGGGGCCCCTGAGTTTCAGATGTAATAGAAATGGTTTCTGTAGATAAAAGTATATTTTATGTTCCCGTAGATAGGTACTCTTTATCAGAAGTGAAGTTCTTAGCTAAACGTTTCTCTTCCTAGCGCTGATAGCGCGCGCTTGTCAGGTCCGCACTAGCGTTGTGCAACGGCCTTCACTGTGCGAGGCGCTAATGTCGATATGATTTCATTGTTGTTGAAACTTATACGACTTAAAAACAGTTTCGTTCATTAAATGGAAATTGAAGACAATTGCAGCCGGACAATTGGAAATTTTACTTGCATTATTTCGTCAAAATATAATACGTCATGACGCATTTATATGATTCTTTTTAAACTAGTGGTGCTAAAACAGCACGTACTTTCTCGCATGTATTTTCTTGCAAAATTGCGCGAAAATTATTCAAATTTTTGAAAAATTGTTCATAACTATATTTCAAAATATATCGTTTGGGAACAGATATCATTAAGGAAAAAAATTATATCCTCATAATTGTAGTTGTAGAAAGACGCCAAAAATTTTTAAACTCTTGTAATTTTCGAAAAAATAGGGTTTTCAATGAACATGAGATCTACATCATTCTCTTAAATGTCCTTTACACTATACAAGAACAAAATTTAATAAAAAACTATGGTGTTGGGTTTTTTGAAAATTTTGAAAATGTCCGAGTCGCGACATCAGCTAGATCGGTTGGGGAATATCAATTTTGGAATAAATCGTCAGAAGGGTTGAGCCGCTAGCATTGTTCACAGACGGACGGACAGACGGGCTGACGTTTTGCCGTCAATCGACTTTTCAATATCAACGACCCACAAAACATCAATTCTTGCTACACCACTTGTTAGAGGAAGTTTTTTCTAAATTTAGCAACTAGATATATCCACTTTTTCGTGCAATGCCAGGACCCGGCATAACATAACCTTGTGTTTAGTCTGTAGTTAGGAAATCGCTACAGACTATTGGAACTGTTTTGTGATCGTAGCGAGCTCTTCCGTTATTTCCAGCAACTTATTTCTACCGAGGTGCGCACGCATTTCGAAAGATGAATCACGTCAGTAATGCATCACGTGGAATGTTTTTATCCTTTCGTAAAAAAGGGAAGTCTCAATATATATTTTATTTGATGGAAAACGGCCTAAGTAAGCCTGTACCGTAGTAAGCCTGTAAACGCATGTATGGCAGGGATGGAAGTAAATTCAAAAAAAATATTAACAAATGACCCATGGGTATTACTTTTGATAGAAAACAAATTTCTTGTAGAGAGTGTGTTTTAATTTTTCTTTTCTTTAAGGGACAAAGGAGTTTTTTCGGTATGCTATCTTCTACATTTTATTTATCTATTGAGATTACAGAGCATTTTACCAATATATTGCTGAGAGTGATATTTGTTGTAAGCAGAAAGATAAGAGAACGTCTCTGATTATAAATTCGATATTCTTGTATCTTTTTAAATTGAATAAGAAATATTTATATATATATATATATATATATATATATATATATATATATATATATATATACATATATATTGTGACCGCTCTTCCTTTTCACTATTCTCTAAAAAGCCTACAGCGGGTCACTCAAGTAACCGTGTAGTATTACTTGATCTGTGACTTGTTATGAAAATGTCACTCCAAAAATTAGGATTAGTTTCATGTCCTAACTGCCCTATAGGAGTGGGTTCGTCTTTTATCCTGCTTTTGTAATAAAAGAAACATAGGCAAGTTAATCATTTAACAATGAACAGCGTTCTGAATATGTTCTCTTTTAATATTGAAATACAATTCTAATCTAGCATTTACACATTGCATTGAAAAATTTTATCACTTGCTCTACCTTTAGCAATTACGTGATTACCTAACAATTGCAGTTATGTTTTAACACTTGAATAAACACTTTACATAAAATTATATTACCCTTCACTTCACAAAAAAACATAAAATAACTGTACACAAGATTATAATACATGCAAACACAAAACACTGAAAAAGAATTACATACCGAAATACCCTTTGCATACACTTTCAAAGCAATTGTCACATGAATAGTGAATGAAATATATACAAGACGTAGTTTTACTTTCACATAGGTTATTACTTTATACAATTTAGCCAGCAAAAAGAATATTGTTATGCAATAAACGTACAATCAATAATAACTCTTTTACTAATTATTAGTTTTGAACAATTTGAAAACTATTAAACAATAAATTGAATGCACACACTAAACGAACAAATATTACCGATAACAGAAAAAATTAAATAAATAGGGTTTTACAATTTTTTATAGGAATTAGTTATCTGACTTCCTTTTACGACGGCAATAATATATAAGATAATGTTTAAATGATTTTAGTGAATTTAACTCGACTATCTACGTCTGTAAGTGAGGTGAATTCTATCTCTGTAGCATAATTCTCGTTTCTTTAAACAGTTCTTTGTATGAGAATTTCTAGTGAATTTTCTGACTCACAAAACGTCTCGAAGAAATATTTCCACAGCTTGGAGCGGCGACGGCGACCCAGATCCTTTCAAGGTCGTGGCAACCCCTTGCTTCGGTGAACACGTGCTCTGGTGAATCTCTACCACAGTCCTTCGAATTTTATGTAATCTGACTGCAATATCTCGGCGTAATGAAATTCTTACGTGGTAAGCCATGTTGAAAGACGAAAACAAAAAAAAAGCTGGAAATAGAAAGAAACATTTTCTATAGCACATGGTTTCTATTTCAGTACACGTTCTTGAACGTTGAAATATATTATTTCCTCGTGGTTAGAAAAATAGTATATTTCTGCGTAATGCGTTCACGTGAATTTATCAGAATATTTGTGATTTAAAGTTGTGAATTCTCTCATACATGGTATAGTTATTTTAACATGAGACGTATTACCTTTCACAAGCTTCTAATCGTCGAAATACGGCGAATTCTGCTCTCCATCCAGCACGAACAATTGCGGTCTGTCCAGATCGGCGATCGGCAGCGAAAGAGAGAACTTCTCATAGCGATGCTTTGCTCTAGGGCCGATATTTTCAAGGGTGATTTTGATTAGTCGTCGTTCTCTTGTACGCGAGTGCGTTCAGAAACTTTTAGTAAATTCCCGCAAAGGATTCCCTTTACTGCTGACGCGATCTCTTGCCATTCGTTAACACTATAATTGCAACTTGTCGTGTCTTGCCGTTCTCGGGTGCTTCTTAAAAATCGATGTAACCGACATATGAGCGGTTACAATATATATATATATATATATATATATATATATATATATATATATATATATATTGTAAAGAGTCTCATAGACTCTCACATGGCGCGACAGACCCCTCTATTACGCCAAATACGAGTAAAATCGTCGGCGCACAGTGCGCCACTCCCAGCGATTTGACATGGACCCATGCAGCATCGGCGCACTCCCGGCCCTCGCCACCCTACGCCCCCACAAAGGGCTTCGAGTCACTCTTCTGAAACGGGAGGAGCCCTCCCACCACCCCGCCTCATCCCTTGTTCCGAGAAGTATTGAGTTGATCACCGGAACAGTCGAGTTAAGCAACCCAGTAGCACTTAGCCGCTAATCCCCAAGGGCACATCATGTAATCATCATGGAGACAGCAGATGCTGCCTCGCCATCCCCGAGATCGCCACGTGCCCATGCTCGTACAAAGGCGACAAATTAAACACACAACAAACTAGGTTGCTAAGGGAAGGGATTGTCTATAGTCGATCGACGGAAAGATTAGTAGAAGGTTCCAGAGGCCTGATGATCGAACCAATCAGAAGCAAAGCATCACGCACGTGACAGAGCACAGAACTTTACAAATGGGGTGGGGAAAAGAATTTAAAAACAAGCCCCACTTGGAGCGACATTTTGAAACCTAATTATTACTGATAAATGTGATTTGGACGCCAGGTTACACTTGAATCCTAATGATTCCTACGTAATTTAAATATCTCATTTACAAAATTATGTTGGGCTAGCTCAGTTAATTGGGGTTCGAAGTTCATTATTATTGCTACTTACTCTGCAACCAATTATTCAATTTGTCATCCATACGGAGTGGCGAGGAATCTGAAAATCTTACGCTGGATTTCACGTAACGAACAATGATAATCAGCTTTCTTTCAACTTAACAAATTAGAATTTATTATTTTGATAATCAAAAATGAATTGATCTTTGGTCTTGACCAGTTTTCTCTATATTACAATAGTTATAAAACCTTGTTATTCATTTTTGGGTCTTCGCGCGCTCTTCCCTTCTTTGTTCGATGGCGCCCCGTAGAACCTTTGTCGACGCAGCAGAATCTTGCTTCTGCATAAAGTCCTCGCTTAATGTCCGTGATCTGGTTCCATATTCTCCCGGCGATACTATTATAATCCGTGACTTCCCTCACTTGCGTCTCGGCTGGACGCCTAGACACGTATTTATTTCCTACAAGAACGCTCTATACTAATATAAGAAACGATAGTTAATTTTATACAATTGTCAATTACAGTCTTTCCTCGACCTGGTAAAATATATCAGGAGCCGACCCGCTCATCACCACGTTGCTCGAGCGAATAAATGTTCTTCTAAAAACTCAGAAGCAACCGAATTTCGTATCTTTTTCTTTTGGGTCTCAAAACAATGCTTATTCCACCTCTTCTGTCATTTCAACCTCACGAAAATGATTCTTAACGCCGCACGGTGTGTAATTTCGGCCATCTAGGTGGACATAATTCAATTTTCCAAAGTACTCAAATGAATTAAGTTGGGTATTTGTTTGATTTTAGAATGTCCATAGTGTATGAATTGGGTATTGTTTTCCTTCTGCATCGCTTGAGGCGGCAGTAGAACAAGTTCAAACTTGCACGATCTCGCGCTGACACCGCGCGGCTCTGTCAATCGCATTTCAGTACATCTCGTGTTGGAGACCATTGCTCATCGCCTTCTACTCACAGAGAGATAGTGATTAAATAATTGTGTTTTTGGGTGTTTCTTCTTTTTATTAGTGCCTAAAGATAAGCAAAAAGTGTTTGCGATTGCTCGTGGGGGTCTTTTGAAAAAGTAAGTAATTTTAGTTCTACTTTCTAGATACATTTTACAAATGTATCTAGACTTTTAATACAGAGTTTACAGGAGTTGACGTTTGTGACTATGTAGGTATTAAACCTTATTCATTTGGCTATATGAATCATGAAAGATCAGCTGCGCATACCTGCGCACTCACGAGTTTTTAATTTTTTTTTTGCAGTGGAACGCTTGATTTCACGGAGGACGCTATTTCATGTGTGATGTGAAAGCTCCACGGAAGCAAGGTATGACGCCGTGCTATCGTATGTTTTACATGAATTAGGTGAAGAAACTATTACCAACACTTCAATCATGCCCATAAAAATTCAAATTAAAAAGTTTTGTCAGTTTATCATCAGAAAATGGAAAAAATGTGCGAAACATAAACAGCGTTTTCTAGAAAATTACTCATCGTGGCTGCAGGAAGACATCAAATTTTCAATAAATTTATCGACAATTGCTCCAAGTACATCACAATTAGATGATACTACTAGAGGCGTTGGCCGTCCAGTTAAGCCATTTAGTTCGTGTGGCCCTAGAGCTAAAGGACGGAGAGTAAAACAGCTCTTATGTTTGTCCACAGAAGAATTGGGAACAGCTACCGGAATAAAATTAAGGAATGAAGGAAAAAGAGATTCTTCGAACATAGTGAAGGAACTTGTACTTACTTCTTCTAATAGAGGCACAAAAATTAAGAAAGTTCGAAGATCGTTGCATCAGGAACCATCTTTACTCTCTCCAGAACAAGCACTCGCTCTAATGGTGAGTAAGAATTTATCTACTCGGCAATATTTACGAATACGAGAGCAAGCCAAAAAAAAACAAATTGTAAATTATATCCACCGTATTACAGAGTTAAGGAAGCAAAGCTCATGTGCTATCCAGGAGGAGTGAAAGTGACAGAAATATCGGCTGAGATACCTCTACAGTCAGTTATTGACCATACAATTCGTCGTTTGTGCGAAATCGAAGATATCAGAGAGAAATTTCAACTACAATACATGCTACTTTTGAAATTATTATAAAATGGGGTGGCGATGGTTCAGAGCAAAACAAATACAGACAAAAGTTCATTGAAGAAAATTACACTGACGAAAATTTGTTTAGTGTATCTATGGTGTCAATACAAATGCAGACTGTTGGTGGCGAAAATGTAATTTTGAAAAATTCCACACGTCTTCAACTAAGTATTGTCGTCCTACAAAATTTATTTTTGCAAAAGAAACGTCAAGTGTAATTAACACTGAAGTAAGCAAAGTAGAACAACAGATACGGTTATTAACTCCCACTACTATACAATTTCTCCATTCAGAAATTTCCATTACACGAAGAATGATTTTTTGCAAGGTGGATGGCAAAGTCTGCAATGCCGTTTTATCGTGTTCTTCCACACAGACTTGCTACTTGTGCGGAGCGAAACCGACTGAAATGAACAATTTTGAAGCTCTACGCACAAAAAAAGTGAAGAAAGAATATCTCTGCTTCGGAATATCTCCTCTTCATTCCTGGATAAGGCTATTTGAATGTCTCCTGCACATTTCGTATCGTCTGGAAATTCAAACAAGTCATGTAAGAGGAACTGAAAATAAAGAAAATGTAGCTCAAAGAAAGAAAAAAATCCAAGATAAATTTCGTCAGGAGTTAGGACTGTTGGTCGATATGCCTAAACCATAAAGAGGCAATACTAATGATGGAAATACTGCCCGAAAGTTCTTCAGAAATCCCGAGATATCTTCGGAAATAACTGGAATAAATCTGTACATAATAAAACGTTTTGGGATCATATTGGAATGCCTAAGCAGTGGTGAAAAAATCAACTTCAATACTTTTCAAAAATTTATTTATGACACACGAGACCTATATCTCCAATATTACCAGTGGTATCGCATGCCTGTAATGTATGTATCTACATAAGATTCTCTTCCACGGAAGCGACATAGTTGATAGTTGCATTCTACCTATTGGACAGCTGTCCAATAACTGAAGACAACAGGAAGTTGAGGGAACTATTTACAAGGAAAATATCAAGAAAAGACACAAAAACTGATCTCATGAACAGGAGTCTACAGGGATCTCCAAAACCAAAAAAGAAGAAATACAATCAAGAAATTGTTAATTTGTTAGACATTGATCAACAAGACCCTGAAGAAATACATGGCATCACCTCATCCAAGGATTCATCGGATGGCGACTGAACATAGTACTAGCATGTAATAATTCTCTTTTACTCTAATTATTTAATTTGTTTCCATAGTGGCTGATATATATTTTTATTTTCTTCTTGAAAAATTAAAAATTAATATTGAAAATAATTAGTTACATTTATTTACTGTATATACATTATTTTAAGTTTTATTGGCGTTTTTCTGTGTCAAGTCGTGAAATGCGCGATATTTTATTATTGTAAAAAAAAATAATTGTAGTCAAAATATTTTAACAAAACATGTTCCATATATGAGAATTATCATTTATTTTCAATATATGTTAGCTATAACAGAAAACAATCCATACTTTTGTAGTAGTAAGTCCACCTAGATTGCCAAAATTACACACTGTGCGCCGGTTGTTTATTTGTCACATAGCGACCCCCTCGCGATCGTATATTCTATGTCATATAAAATGACATTTCCATAATAAAAATGGTTCGTCATTTTGGTATATCACACATGCGACTATCCATCACTCACTCAATCGGAATTAATTCCGTGTGATGGATCAGTTCGACCGACACCTTAAAATCAGTTAAAAGGCTGGGCAGTCCGTCATGCAGAGAGGTGCCTTTTGACGGCCTCGACTTACGCTCCGACATCGTGGTTCGAACGTGGTCACGGACGCTGCTGACTTTCCGGGTACGCTACGGAAGCACGAGATCCTTCCTGCTGTGTACGATGCCACTTCAGCCGGGCTTCGTCGGGACTCCATGGCCGGAATTGACCGGTAAAGGCCCGCGGGCGTGCGATCCCAACGAAGTGAGGTAATGCGATCATCGCCACCATTTCTGTGTTCTTGACCATCTCCATTTAAATGAACAACAGTTCTGGACTGGAGATTGTTAAGGGAAATAGTGATTTTAAACTGTACTTAAGACTTTTCTGTCAATAAACGTGTTCCCGCCACTTAGATTGGTTGCACTTTACAAATTCGATCTCTGTGTATTATTCTAATAGTTAGTAAACATAATGCATCCCTTCGATTCAGAGCACCCAAATTCTGGGGTTTTCAATGCCGGAGCAGGATGACGGGTAAGATGCACGCTTGGCGCCCACTAAACAAATTTAGCGTGTTCGCCCTGTTATCCACCAGCCACGGTTATATATACGGTATTATATATCATACCATAGCAGAAGTCGCCCCCTCGCTGTTATCTCCTAGCTCAACATTAGTTTCGTCCCGTGTCCATTCTGCTTGCTGCCCGTTCGTCCTGTTCTGCACGAACCCACCCCTCGTCAAATGGCAAAGCCCAGCAACAATGAAACCTAGGTGGATTGGGAATGGCATTTAACAGAAGCGTCTTCTTGTGCAGCAACGAGTGGAGTTACAACAAAAGGAATTGCATTAAACCTTCTTCATAAAAAACACGTAGAAATGCCAACTTTCATGGAGATAGGTCAAACCGTGACGATGTTCATCGTATTGATACACACCAACATGTACGGAACCACACGGATTCACCTGCATCTCGAAAATAAGAGAAGATCGCTTCACAGGACATTTATTTTGATGGAAAAGTGAGAAAACGCCACCCCAAGGAAAATGGTAAATTTGCAAGGCTCTAAATGTCTGTGGGGCTAGGGGGGAGAGTAACTTCTAAAAATGTTAGTATCTCCGGTGACGCATCGACGATACTTTATAACTTTACTTTTCATGTTGTTCTTAGTAAAAAAAAATTCTAAAAACTTATACTAGTATATTCTTCCAGTATTAGCGATAATCGCATAATTAATTTTGTCGAGAGTAGAAGTGAAGCGGTTGGTACTTGCCAGATTGCGCGCGATTGGGAAACTGGAGTCCAATAGCCCACTCAAATGCGGCACATTAATTAGCGCGATATTAGGGTTTATTTTGTAACACTGTGAAAGAGTTCTCTCTATTGTTACCTTGAAAACAAAGTCGTATATGTGGTTACTTTCTTATCAGTCTCCTTTTGATTAATTGATTGATTTTTTTCGTGTTTCCGTGGGCGTCAACTGCTTTGGTCATTAGTCCCGTTAGTGTAGTGCATGTTTTTTTTGCGGGAGATGGCGGTGATATTCCCCCGCTGGATGAGGAGATCCGGCGCCGACCTACCGTCGGCTAGTGGGATTTCCCTCTAATCAGGACTCTCCCACCAGCGGGGCACCGCCCCAGCCGGGACAAGCTCTAAGCTCCCGACCGATCTCCCGGAGTATGTGGTAGTGTAGTGCATGTTAGTGTATGTATGTGTGTGTGTAAGGGGAGAGGATAGGACAAGGAAAAGGAAGGACAGATCGCGCGCAGTCCGTAGCCTGTTTGGTAGGGTATTCGCCTGGTGTTGACCGGCATTCGCCTGGTGTTGATCGGAGAAACCACGGAGAACTACCGATCAGAGAAGTCGGCCACTAGAATTCTCCTCTAGACAGCGACTGAATTCGACCTAGCTGAAAAGCTAGTGTCGAAAATCCTGCCGTCGTCAGGATTCAAACCCAGGACCTCCCGGTCAGAGGCGCTGCAGTGACATCAGTTGATGCACTGAACTACCGCTCCTGGTGTCTCGGTTGGGGTGCGAAGGATTCCTTCACAATAAAGGTTTGTATCCTTACGAATTTTGCAATGTGTAATACTTAATACCACAAGACAGAAAATCGCGTATGCAGTTTTGTTTCTGGTTTCTTCAATGACCTGATATTTGCAGGCAATAATTATTAGCAGATGATGCATAGTTCTTGAGAAGTAGAATAATTAATTCTAGAAAGTCATTAATGGGCTCGTTGTAACCCACATGCAACACGTAAAAGGCGATTCCAAGTAGAACTTTTCTTAGATGCGTGGTGCGCAATTATTTGAAATAAAACTACGAAACCTCACTTCTTTGATGGAACTTTAACTACGGACATTTTTTTATGTTTTTAGAACATGATTTACCTTCTCTTCTACAGAAAATGCCTCTCATGTTACGTTTTTGGAAGTATTTTCAGCATTATGGTGCGATGTTACGTTAGGACACTACATGCTAGGACAACGGATCAACAAGGTTTAATATCCCATGCTTGGTGTCATAACTTTGGGCAAATAGACACGGCCCCGAACACATTATGTGCGGAAGGCCTGAAGGGGGCGTAGGATGGCCGTGATCTTTGTAGAAACACGCATGGGATCATTCTCCAAAAGATTGTACGCCGTTGATGAGGTACGATCAGATTTTCAGCTTGGGCTGGGTATTATATAAATGATAGTGAGCCGGAGAATTTATGTTTAATTTGAGATTTGAGTGCTTGGTCTTGTATATATTGTAATATTAAATTGTAATTGGGATTTTTTTATTAATGTAATAGTTGGAAATTGGAATTAAAATAGACTCCATGTTTCGAGGAGATGCATATTAGGATAGCTCCGTAGACGGAGTTTTGAAAATAAGTTTTTAATAAGTTTATTTTTTTAATAAGTTTAATAATAATATATTCAGTCGCGAGTAAGTGTTTCACACGAAACATAGATAGGGAAAGTTGCGACCGCGTATTAAATTTGTGGGAATATTAAGTCCTATTAATAGCAATCGTTCAGGACATTCTGGAACATTTTTTTTTTTAGGAAAGGACGTGAGAATTGGTGCACCAAGGATTCCGTGGACAACATTCTGTGAGTAAGCCGAGAAGCCAGCGAACAAGATTACGAACGTAATTACGAACTATAATCAAACCCATACGGTGTTTTAATGTTTCAAAATGAAAAGTAATTCACATAAAATTAATAGAATTGTGATCTATAGATTATAAGAATAAATGTTAAATTTTTATTGTTGAAAAAGGCTGATAATTTATAGTAGTTGCCATCAATCTAATAATTGATTTCAATCAATAGAACTTCCAGGAATCGTGATTCTGTTCAGAATTACACGTCCATAAGCAACAGGTAAGGAGTGTATGTTGTGTGTCTAACCCATGGTTAAGTTGGAAGATAAATATTAATAAATTGGTGTTCTAAAAAATTTCACAAAAAGCTAGCCTGCCGTGGAGTTGACAAGAAAGATTTATTACAACATAATATTGTTATATTCTCAAACAAAAATCTCTCAATCAGAAAAAGAGAACTTTGCATAGACTTCTCCTCCATAAAATTTTGAATAATAGCTATCAAACTCACATATTGCACAACTTTAAAATGCTGACGCCTGAACAATGACGTTCCTCGCGATTACTCTGCATACTTCGGCACAGTACTGTTGCCTACAGTGAGTTATTTACTGTCACTGTAGTTAGAATATGGAACTCACTACCCACATAGTTCTAAAACAAATAAGCGATTTCAAAAAAAAAAAAAATTAAAACTCAACTCAGTGATTGGATTAAAGCAATTATAGATAAACAAGCTATTCCCATTTTCACACCCTAATTAAACACGTACGCTATCATGACTGACAAAATTCGGTTACATTTCAAGACATCAAACTCTTCTTCAGTATTTTTCTCCTCTTTACACTTTCACTGAAAATCCCTAATGACATATCTTCCTGTCCAATACAGTGCCCTGAAGTAAGTATATTTCATAATTAGAAAATAATATTTTCACGCACTTTCGCTATTTTTAATGTATGATCATCACAATGTATTTATCTTGTTCATCTGTATTTACCATTTACTGCATTTACCTTGTTCATCTGCCTGATTTCTGTTTCATATTCTGTTACAGATTATCTTCTATACTTCAGCTATTTTCTGTACTCAACTAGAAAATAAACATTTATGTGTATGAAAAACTTTATATTCATATTATCATTCATCCCCCTCCCCGCTTTCCACACTTTTATAATTCATTCTAATTCCCTCTACTTTCCTTCTGCCTTTACACTTTTCCTGTAATCTTTCTATTTTCTGCCCACTGTGCATTTCACTAGTGTCACGACCCTAAGACCCCATCTTGATTGAGGTTTTCCTGGGTTTACTCAATCGCTTAAAGCGTTCGCCGGGATGGTCCCTAGTCTTGCATACCAGATATAATTGTAAAATCTGCTCTCCTTTTTTCGTGGAATTTGTTCACAAATGAGCCATTCTCGTGTAGGAGATAATTTCTGACATTTTGCGAAAGTAAAATTATTGACTAACCACCCGTTATTGTAAATAAGAAACATGGGCTCTTTATATCAGTTAGCTTTAGAGTTCAAAACGTTAACATTGAACAAGTTTTCATACTTTGTTTCTTTACTTATGTTCAGCACGTTTCGGTTAGCTAATACGGTCATTGCACTTTTGTAAGAAACGTCAAATATCAGTTACCATTGTTTCCGCTCTCTCGTAATTATGTAAATGTTGAGTAATAAACGAAACGAGTGGCTAAAGAGGGTAATAATTGCATGGGTGGTCTGATAAAGAAAACGAGCGACGATATGGGCGAGTTGTCTTACATACTACCGTGCCATTATATCCCTGTATGCACGCGTTACGTTCAATATGTTTTCGTTTCCATTAAACAATAATGTTAGTTTTGAGAAATTCAAACACATCTTTCCTGTGAAGTCATGTGAAGCTATACAAATTGCTGGAAATGTACACATTTTCGGCGAGAGAGATATTTAAGAAATACATCAGCATAATTTTTGGAACAGCAAAAAATACAGGAAAATGGCTTTTATATCATCTTGTACAGTGCATTTAGCACTCTCCGTACAAAAAAAATGAAGAAAAAATTGGAGCGGTTTTTAAGAAAGTGGCTTTTGAGCGTTT
Organism: Teleogryllus occipitalis; assembly: GCA_011170035.1. Taxonomy (NCBI): domain Eukaryota; kingdom Metazoa; phylum Arthropoda; class Insecta; order Orthoptera; family Gryllidae; genus Teleogryllus; species Teleogryllus occipitalis. Next base: position 26,386 of record BLKR01005413.1, read on the forward strand.
TCGGAAAGTCGCCACACGCTCTAGCCACCTCGGCCATTTAGGTAGGAGTTTTAACAAATTTAATAATGTACACAAATCGCCGTTACTGTAAATATTAACGGCGGTAGAGAGATCAAAAAATTACAGTAGGGTATTTTTTGAATTAATAAAAGAAAGCAACAAAACAGGTTTATGTTATCTGTTACGGTGCGTTTAGTACTAATCCCGAAAAAAATCAAAATTTTGCATTTTTTATAATTCTTTGTTCACAGGGAAAATGGGACCTAGAGTATACCACCTTTATAAGGGCATTTCATTCTATTCTTAAAAGAAATTCAAAGAAAAAAAATGTTGCAATTTTCCAGAAATTTTAGAATGTCCCAGAGCCTTCATATAAATAACCTCCAAAAATTGAAAAATGTGTTTCCAAATCACAGAGCTTTGAGACGGGCCAAATTCGCGGGATCATTTTGAAAAAAAAATCCAATCAGTTTTGGCGTTAGTGTTAAGTGATGGACGGACGCTTGAAAATAAGGAGTTTTTCTGGCAAAACTTCGCCGATTACTGGCGTTTTTTCTTTTTTTTACCGGTTTTTCTGGCGCACGATTACGTAATTTTCTCTTCTTACAAGATCTTCGTAAGACGAGAAAGAAAAAACACGTCGCCATTAGGGAATTCCAAAAAGTGTATTTCCGTTGAAATCTCGAAATCGATTTTACGCAGCATTTCCTAACTTTATACTACGTATATTACTCCGAATTACGAACACGAGAAAGTAAAACGGTATAAAGGCCAGTTTCACCAAACAATGATTAAGAGTTTATTCTGGAGTAAATTATGTTTACTTGAGAGTAACTTTTGGAGCGTTTTACCAACACTTTTCTCGAGAGTGAATTAGTTATTCGAGCGTAAATTTGAGAGTAACTTTACTCGGGGAAAATCCGTCGAGTAAATACGGAGTAAGCTCAGTTTTCAACGTGCGTGCACCTCCAAAGTGTTATGGCTCGACGATTACGAAGATGGAATTTGAAGATGGTTCTAATTCTCCAGTGCGAAGACAAAAATGGGTGTGGGAGAGTGTGGATTGGTTTTCCAACTACGACGATCGAGATTTTGTCACGATTTTGAGTAAATCATCAGCATTTCTCTTAAAAAAATTGAAGTTGATTTGGAAAGGAATAATATACGTACTAATTACGAAACTAAAAAAATAAATGCAAGTAGTAGAATAATTTCATATACTATATTTTTCTGAATTGTAGGTATCTTATAGACAATCATTTCAGAGTCTAGATCAAAACAGGAATATCTATTAAAAATCATTTAAACAGTGAAATACTTATTTTATTTGTGAACTACGGTGTTACCTTCATCAGGTACATTAAACTGTAGAGGACTGTATAAATTTCTTTTTCTATGTGGATACGAAATAAAGAGAGTAAGAATACGATAGCAAAATGAAAAATATTAACTTGGTAAGAAATATTAAAAAATAATGATACTAAAACTAAGAAATAAGCTATGCGAACTCGAATCACCAAAACACCACACTATACTTGGGTTTTACTAACGTGGCGGCTGAGGGTAGTATCTCCAAGATGGAATTCGGCACGACTTTTTGAGTCATTGTCAATCCTGCCGCAAGATGTCGCATGATCGCAACCGCATGACCGATCAAGCAGTTCTGTAGATCAAAGAACTCTAGCGGCAGGATTGAGAATGACTCAAAAAGTCGTGCCGAATTCCATCTTGGAGATACTACCCTTAGCCACCACATTAGAAAAAACAAAGTATAGTCTAGAGCACCAAGACACCACCAAGAACTGCAAAACTGAAATGAATCATAGAATAAGGAAATATTGGTCCGCATTGGTTTACAGCGTCACTCTCGCTCCAGTCCTCCTGAATCGCTTTCTGGTATGTATGGAAAACTGCGCGTTCAGCGGGGTTGCGAAGCATGTACTCTAGAGTACAAAAAAACTCTAGAATCGTGGTGAAACACTCCTGGAGTAACTGCTGCTGGTGAAATCAGACCTAAGTATCTCTCCAAACGGCTGTGAGGCCGCGAGGTAATGAAAATCTCACAAACGGAATTTACTTGACTTTTTATTACCTTTTTAGAGATATCCTTAGTTCTAAACACTTCTACATATTCTCTAAGCTCCCGACCGATCTCCCGGCATGTGTCGTAGTGTAGTGCATGTTGTAGTGTAGTGTGTAAGTGGAGAGTATATGACAAGGGAGAGATAGGAAAGATCACGCGCGGTCCATGGGTCGTTTCTTAGAGCATTGCTCCAGCATTCGCCCGGTGTTGATCGGAGAAACCACAATCAGCAAAGCCGTCCGCTAGAATTTGCATCCAGACAGCGTTAGTCGCCGACCTAGCTGACAAATTAGTATCGAAAATCCTGCCATCGTCGGCACTCGAGTCTAAGATCTCCCGGTGAGAGGGACTGCAGTGATATCAGTTGATGCCCTGAGCCACATCTCTCGGTATAACTTATGAATAATTTGGAGATTTACATCCATCTCTTGAACCTACAGACGATGGTCGCCTCACATATGCAATTTTCTATCAAATGAAATCTTCAAGAATCTATTAACATTTTTTGAAATTACCTCCACCACTTGAACTCACAAGGCATTTGGCAGGCCACAGACTCAGTTGATGTTATTTTCTAGAAATTTGCTCTTCATGAAACTAACAGTTTTGGGATTTATTCCACCACCTATCCCCACATATGTTGATAGACACAGTATATTTCCTATCAAATGAAATCTTTACGGACGATTGATAAACATTGTTAAGGGTCTCCACACTCTACCCCCCCCTAAAGTTTAGAGAATTAGGGTTTAGAACCGTTTTCTATGAAGTGAAATACCAATTGAGATTCTATTATTTTTTGAGTGTTCTTCCTCTCCTCGTCACCACAGGAATTTAGAGGTTTATTGAAACCTCTTCAATCAAAAGAAGGTTTTATTCACCTTCATGACATATATTTTTGATTTGCCTTTACACTCTGACCCTATAAGTGATTAGATCATCAATTGAAGTTTTCTAGCAATTTTGTTGTTGTTTTTTTTTGTGCAATTTCTAAAAGCATTTTGGAGATTTACCTCCACTTTCTATCCCTTCCGGCTTTTAAAATATCATTTAGGCCGTTTTCTACTAAAAGAAATATTTATTGAACTTCTATTAACATTTTTGGGAATAGTCTGCACCTCCTAGATCACTCCCTAGATGTAGGGCCAGAGTGCTAAAGCTACTTCCAAAAATATGAATTGAAGATGAATGACGATTTTATTACCGGTAGCGGTAGGTCAGGTAATGCATCAACTGATGTCACTGCAGCGCCTCTAACTGGGAGGTCCTAGGTTCCAAACCTGACGGCGGCAGGATTTTTGACACTAGCTTTTCAGCTAGGTCGAATTCAGCTGCTGTCTGGAGGAGAATTCTAGCGGCCGGCTGCTCTGATCGGTAGTTTTCCGTGGTTTCTCCGATCAACTCCAGGCGAATGCCGGAGCAGTACCCTACCAAACGGGCCACGGACCGCGCGCGATCTGTCCTTCCTCTTCCTTGTCCTATCCTCTCCCCTTATACACTTACACTACCACTAACATGCACTACACTGCTACATATTCCGGGAGACCGGTCGGGAGCTTAGAGCTTGTCCCGGCTGGAGCGGTGCCCCGCTGGTGGGAGAGTCCAGGTTAGGGGGAAGCCCCACTAGCCGACGGTAGGTTGGCGCCGGATCTCGCCATCCAGCGGGGTAAGATCACCGCCATCTCCCGAGAAAAAGCATGCACTACACTAACGGGACTAATGACCGAAGTAGTTGACGCGCCCGGAAACACGAAAAAATCAATCAATCAAGATTTTATTGAATAAACTTGAGGTACAACAGTACCCGCTTACATTATTGTTAATTTTTCTTAAGTGTCATTATTGATGAAGTCTCGAACATTTATCGAGCACAACGAAAATGAGACCTCTCTCATTTTAATTTAGGAAAGAAAAGGAAATAATTTGAAGCCGTTTTTGAATTTTTTGATAAATTCCATGAACTTCAAGTAAAAAATACATGCAAACCAGATGTTTGTTCAAATTATTTTACTACGCTTCTTAGAACTGATTTTATTTTAAACACTCTTTATCAGGAAATGATTTAAAGAAAAAAATTGGAGCCTTTTAAAAAAATGTGTAAAAAGGTTGCCTGGATTTGCCCGGTACTGCTCTGGTATTCGCCTGGATAGGAGAAAACAACGGAAAATTACTGGTGAAAGCCGCCGTTACCTAGAATTCTTCTCCAGACACTGGTTGAATTCGAACCTGCAATTTAGCTTGTCGAAAATCATCCACCATCGGGTTTCGGCCCCCTTTGACCTGCCGGCCAACCATGTTGCAGAAGCATCATAAGAATTATGGATTTAGGAGAATTTGATCCCCGAATCCTTCCGTCGATCCGTCCGTCATTTGAGTAAAATTCATTGGCGACTCGTCTCTTAAGAGTAGGGAAGAAGTCAATTGCATGAAGTAATTGACTGAAACGTAAAACAACTTACATTTAAATGCGTCCACTTGTAGTGAAATAAGAGTACTTGTATTGCTACAATAGCACGTAATATTCTGGCCACATTTTTAACTTTAGGAAATTGCGAAATTCCTTACGAAACTTTAACCTGCACCCTTTTTAAGCTTAGTTTGCTGCATATGAGGAAAAAATGCATCCAAAAATTTGGAGCCATTTTTAAGAAAATTTTTGGAAGTGTTGTTATGACTATCTGAAGCACGCGTAAAAATTCAAATATTGTTTCCAAATCCGCAGGGCCTCAAGTTCATCCAGATCGATAGCTCGAAATCAATTTTGGAGAATATTTTGAAACAATTTAGGTGCTAACGTTGACCCCATACACTTGAACACACGGACAGTTTTTCTCTAATAAGGACCCACAAAAGGTGGATTCTGAGGCGTTCGAGGAAGTAATTGACTACATGTAGGAACGAGATTTATCCACGTTTTCGATAAAAGGATCTAAAAAAGGTTATTTTTTGACGAAAATCGCTGCTTTCCCCTGCAGCATTACAATTTTTTTTATTTACTACGCATGTACGTAAAAAGAGTGAAAAGTAGAGAAAGTTAAAAGAGCTACTTCATGAGTTTACTCGGTCGCCAACTGGATATTGCTAATTTGCAGGTTTGAAGAATATTTCGAGAAATTTGGAAATTGTTGCTGTTCCATGAAATAAGAAAATCCTAATATAGATGGTACTAAAACATTAGAAAAAAGGATGAGGATTTTGTGATTACCGGAGTGGGGTGCAAAAACATAGCTTGTACCGTTGCCTAGTTATCGGTGGTCTTGGATTTGCTCCGCAAACTTTATTAAGAACTTGTGCAAACTTCCAGGTCATTCAGAAGCCTGGGAAGTGCAAAATAGTTTTACTTGCGTAAAGTATTGTAGAAGCACCTATCTCTACATCTGCTCCTTAGAAATGTAGTTGCAATCTGGAGTAGATTTTACATTAACAGAAATCAAACAATCTTAGTATTCAATCAATCCGTGTATTGTAGATAATAAAAACAACACTCTCTCAACAATGTCAACACTCTCTCAACAATGTCAACATTCTCGCAACACCATTGTAAACATTCTCGCAACACCATTGTAAACATTCTCGCAACACCATTGTAAACACTCTCGCAACACCATTGTCAACACTCTCGCAACACCATTGTCAACACTCTCGCAACACCATTGTCAACACTCTCGCAACACCATTGTCAACACTCTCGCAACACCATTGTCAACACTCTCGCAACACCATTGTCAACACTCTCGCAACACCATTGTCGAGAACTATAAAAGCTGAAAATCCTCTTCGTGTTTCTTGTTCAATCCATTAAGAGACAAAGGATCCGATTGTCATTTGAGTGACCCTTTACTTATATATCCACATTGAGCAAATAAATATAAATGACGATAAATTGGACGAAAGGTTACTGAACGAACGGCCGTTAACTCTGCCACTAGAAGACCTACCTTCCTCCAGCCAACAAAACATCCGCGCACTTCCCGCTATATTCACGCAAATGGCGTCCGGTTGAGCGATCACAGACACATTATACGTTTTTGTACGATCATTTTCCTGGTTATGATATGGCTCGAGGTGAGGTCCAAATAAATTTCCGGTAAATCCGATATGGCCCATCGTTACGTAATAAAAAACAATATTTTATAGCCTGCGTCTATTATGATTTACGTAACGAACACCAGACCTATTTCAAATATATATTAAACATGAGGAATATACAGCAAGACTGGTAGTCGCACGACTAGCTGCATTTGAAGTATTCTCTTCCCTTCAGAAGCTATTAGAGATATAATGAAAGGTGTTGTAAGTTGGATAATTTTTTGCATCTGTTTTGCAATCGTCACTGCACAGGTGAAAAGAATTACTTGTATTGATTATTCATACAATAGTATAATTACTTATAAGTATTATTCAAGGTTTTTGGAATGCATATCCAAAATATGTGGACAAATGCAGCTCATCCAAACCTTTGCAACCTATATCAAAATCTTTACGACAATATGACATTTCATAGGACACAAATTGCTTTGGATACAGGAATCAGAGTAAAAATTAAATATTTCGAAGTATTATAAATAGGTTTTGGATACTGCATCCAAACTAAATAGTTAACAGTTCGATTTCTGTACAAAAAGGTTTGGATGCTGGATTCGTAAAATTTTGGTAATCAAAAATAGGTGATGGATGCGTGATAAGGAAATAACTCATTAAATTAATAATTCCATAATTTTCTTTATTAATAATTATTTAACAGCAAAAATTAATAACACTGAAATACATGACACGAGCCACACAAAGAACAATATTTTATATCAACGTTCAAATATAATCATTCGTTAATTTAGAATGGATATTTTTGTAAAAAAATATTTCAACGTAAGTTTATTCACATTCATTTAAAAGGCACGTCGTCAATTTGTGTTTAATGCGTCTCTAAATTTCGATCCACTTTTCTTGCTTCTTTTGTGAGCAAATATTATGGGCATTGTAGAAAACACGAGATCCCCCAGCAAACGAATGTTCGTTAACTCTTCCACCAAGTTTTTGGAGTTTTTCATAAAATGTTAGATCTCCAGAATTGAAATGATTGACAGCTGACGAGGATGGTGACCAGGGATTTAGAAGTATAGAACGAAGCCCTTTCTTCATGATTTTGAAAAGGCAAATGTGTCAATCCCACACGTTTCAAAAGAAATGTAATTTGCTGTAGTACATGGTTTTATAATTCTGGTGTATTGTTATGTGCTATTTTCAGATGACTCCCATATTAGACGGGGCAGTTCCTTTTTTTAAATCCTTATCCCGTATTTTTTGGAAAAGAAAACGGAACGCCGAAATGTTGTCATTTTTGTGGCAATTACTAATCGGCATATAGTACTGTCAACAATTTTAAATTTGTCATAATGTATTCCGTTGGATTTGCATTAATTTATAAAAAATTAAAATCATGTGCTCGTATATCTTGTAACAAGAGTGTTTCACAGACTATTGAAATCAAGAAGGGGAGGCTCAGTGGTAGTTCTAGGAAGGGAAAATGACCTATCGCGTCATTCGAGCTTGTATATGCTTTATCGCTATCAATATTGTTACCGAGAAATTCAATAATCTGAGCCTTCTGCATCTGTGAGTTTCTGTACGATTTAGCAAGCAATTTTAATTGAGGAATACGAGCCAGAATGTGCCCCGTTTCTTTAGTCAAGGAAATGTCCCGTTTTTTTGCATTTTAAAATCTGGCCATCTTATAGTACTCATATGGCCGTAATTAAAAATTACAAAGTACGGTAAATAGAAAGTATTATTATTATTATTATTATTATTATTATTATTATTAATTTGGCGTAGGGTGGTGGCGACCACATCGCCCGCAGTGTCCAGCTGGAGGGTAGGGACAGCGCAATCAGTCCGGTTTCCTCTACCTACAAAGAGGCGCTGACCGCTGTTCTAACCTAGACATCCTCCCTTTCATATTCCGCCCTTCCCCTTCCAGCGGGAGTAAGTGGGTGGATCGAGTAGCTCACTTTCTTCCGCTACCTAAACCCTAAGCACTTTCCATTTGGAAAGGCTCCCAAACCCTATTTTTCCTTTCCTTCCTTACCCCTCGTCTCCCAAAGTCCGACCCTACGTCAGAGCGCACGTCATCTCAAGCCACGTTGGAGTCGGGCTATGTCGATTAAAAGCGACGAACAGGGCAATGGCACATAATATCTGGCCGTAGGTATAAAAGGCGCACCCATATGTGATGGAGAAAACAAACTTCTCGGAAAAGAGCCGCTGGCTGGGGAACGCCAGGGCACCTCTGGAGTCATCGTTGGAGGTGACAGTATGCGAACCGATGGTGGCAGGATACTGACAGGGAACTGGCTACTGCCGGGGAACCCCAAGAATCTGCAGCCTACCACCGAAGACGAACCCAACACTCACCATCTCCAGCAGAACCAGCAATTGATGTTTCAATGGAAACTCAGCTACTGACCACTCTTGCTGACGAGCTAAGGCAGAAAGCGAAATGGACTGAAGAAATGAATGAATACATCGTTCACTGCTACCTCAAAATAACTAAACTGGAATCCGACTTAAGAGCTTATTGAGAATCATTGTACCAAATGGTTATTGGCAAATTTTCTACAGCTGTAAGGAAATCTTGTGACTAAATAAAGCCATCTTGAATGATGCAAGGAAAAGAAAACATAATTTAAGCATGGCTTGAATTGGAAACCAGAAGGTTTTGAGTGTACCACACAATTGGATTTTGAAGACCCAAGAGATTGGGTCTTCAAAATCAAGAGATTTCATCCTAGACTATGAATTCGTGAAGTACCAGGTTACTAACACACAACTGAAAGGAAATAGTAGCAACAGGAATTATTCAGATTAACATGGGAATTTTTCAAGAAGCCTCGTTATTCTCCCCTTACCTTTTGTATTAGTTTGATTCCACTATCTAGACAGTTGTCGCAAACCGACTTTGGTTACAGACCCATGATGATGAAAGACCAGTATCACATTTGTTTTACATGGATGATCTTAAAGATTTTGATAAGAATTAAGAGATTCTCTCCCAAATGCTGTCTGTCGTCAATTATTTTAGCAATGACATCTCCATGGAGTTTGCTTTCGATAAGAGTACAAAAGTCAACTTAAAGATAGACAGAATGACGTCAGACAACATTGAAGTTGATACCCACACTGTGATTCAAGGTCGTCAGCCAGGGAAAACTTACAAATATTTGGACATTAGAGAATGTGAGACCATCTCAGACAACACAATGAATGAGAAAATTTGCAGAGAGCATTATAGAAGAGTGTGACTTGTCCTGCAGTCCGTTCGGAACTCCAGGAATATGTAGGAATCTCCAATACGTAGGTAGGTAGGAATCGTCAATAGGTAGTTTGGCGGTGATCCACTAATAAGGCAGGTCAAGTGACCGAGTCAAGACCGTTAAATAGAAATTAAATTAAAAATATAGTTTTTGTAAAAGGCCTTCAAAGTTAATGATTTCTCTCAAATCAATATACTCGTAGGTGTTTGTTTAGATGCCAAATAATTACTTCACATGTATGTACGTGTTCAAATATTGTTAGTATTTAAAGTGACCGAGTCAAGACCGTTAAATAGAAATTAAATTAAAAATATAGTTTTTGTAAAAGGCCTTCAAAGTTAATGATTTCTCTCAAATCAATATACTCGTAGGTGTTTGTTTAGATGCCAAATAATTACTTCACATGTATGTACGTGTTCAAATATTGTTAGTATTTAATATTATTTTGATTGTCATTTAATTTAGCTCATTATCCAATAAAACCGGACTTGAGCACCCTTTACTAAGAAATCAACAAAATTATAAAAGTGACAGTAAAAGAAAAAATAATTACTAATACATCTATATAAAATAACTTTAATCAATAACTTGAAATGATATCACATTAGAATCAGTACAGAGTAAGTTTGAGTTTTGTGAACAGTATGGAAAAAATTGTACAAGTGTAACTTATACGCCTTGGATAATAATAGAGCTTTTAATTGCTTCTTAAAAGAATTGACAGAAAGACTGTGTTTGACGTTCTTTGGGAGGCTGTTCCAAGCTCTCGTTACTTTTACGGTAAATGACTTGTTATAATAATTAGAATTATGTTTAGGTATTTGTAATAATAATGATTTGTCGAGTCTAGCGGATACAAGAGGCCTGAAACGATTTGTTAAATGCGGGAGATGTTTTGTTTTTAGCAATTTGAATAGAAGGGAAAGACAATGCAGCATCCGCCTGTCGCTTAACTGCAAGATTTTATTACTTTCAAAAATGTTCGATATGTGGTCTTTTTTTTAAACTGTAAATAAAACGAATACACGCGTTTTGAGCTCTTTGTAACCGTGTGGCAAGTGCTGAACTTAAATCGGTGTACACAACGTCACAATAGTCGAAGTGCGGAAAGACAAGGGATTCTATTGCAATCTTTTTCATATTGACTGGTAAAAACTTGCCAACAATCCTAAGAGAACTAATTCGTGAATAGACTAACTTTGTAACTTTATTTACGTGAGAATCCCACTGGAGGTTATTATTAAGAATTATTCCTTTTGAAGTTTTTGACTTCGGAACAATAAGGTATGATGGTATGATCTAGAATAACACTTTCTGTGCGTAGATTATCAGCTCGTGATTGAACGTTTTTCGAACAAATTACCATAGTCTGTGATTTAGAAGAATTTAAGGAAAGACCGTTTAGTTTAGTCCACTGCAGCAAGGTTTCCAAGTCCTTATTGGTATTATCCACTAATTGTTTCAGTGCAGAGGGTCTTCCGCTGATATAAATTTGTAAATCATCAGCGTACATATGATATTAACAGAAACTGAAGGAATTGGGCAAGTCATTAACGTATATTAGGAAAAACAATGGCCCGAGGATGGATCCTTGGGGGACACCCTTTGTCATAGTTTCGGTAAATGAGGAATCCTCCCCGACACTAACAAATTGCTGACGGTTCTTTAGGTAATCTTCTATCCACCGCGTCGTGGCTAATGAAAATTTTAAGTTTTTGCATTTAGCGAGTAGGAGGTCATGGTCGACAGAATCAAAGGCTTTGCTGAAATCTAGTAGCGTTACTACTGTAATTTTCCCATCATCCAGGGCTTTTCTCAAATCTTCGGTAACTCCAAGTAATGCAGTTTGCGTACTTCTACATGGCATGAAACCTGACTGGTACGGATTTAATAATCCATACTCTGTTAAGTGTGAGTAGATTTGCTTATGAACAACTTTTTCGAGGATTTTTGATAGTGTCGGCAGAATACTTATAGGACGGAAATCGTTAGGAGAGGAACGGCTTTGGGACTTCGGAAGAGGACGAACTTTGGCTAATTTCCATGCTTGTGGGAAAGAAGACGTTGTTAGTGAGTAATTAATAATGTGGGTAATAACTGGAAGAGCTACATCTGCGATAATTTTCCACTGTCTAGCATTAATTCCGTCAGAACCGTTTGCGTTTGATTTTAAAATTCTCAAAACTTTACGAACTTCTGTATTGTCAACACATTTAAAGTACAGTTGGTCTCTGAGTTCATCTGTATTAATGCTCGTGTACTCTGATAACGCTTTTGTTTTAAGCACTGGGTCAAATGAAGGAGCCGCATTTAAGAAATGCTTGTTCAATTTGTCCAAGGGTATGTCTATGACTGAAGTTGTTGATCTGTCCTTGCCCACCCCAAGATTTCTAAGACTGTTCCAGATTTGTTTTGAATCACGATGCTTCATGCAGGCCCGAATTTCATCATTTAACCATGGTGCTGGGGACGCGTAACTCGAGATGTTTTTAGCGGAGCATGTTTAGAGAATAAATCACTTACAATATTATTTAATACATGAACTTTGTCGTGAATAGAAGTTTGTTGGTACACCAATTGCCATGGCGCACGGATGCTGTCGGAAAGAAAATTTACTGCATTTAAAGATTTGTAGTCACGGTACGAAATAATTTTTGGCTTGTACTTAGGACAGTTCATTGAAAATGACAAATACAACAAATCATGCCTGGATATTCCAGGAACCGGAATCTGACCGAAAATTGATGCCTTATTGGGCTCCGAAACAATTATATGATCAATCCAGCTTTCACTATGTGAGGAATAATACGTTGGATTTAATTTGAGAATATGCAAGTTCAAGGATTCAAAAGTTTTCACAAAGTTACGTACAGTATGGTTGTCTGTATTTACTAAGTTGCAATTGAAGTCGCCCATAATGATGATGCTTTCGTATTGACTTACAACCGCGGAAAGATGCTCTTCCAACACTGGTAATGATCCGGATTTCAGTGGCCAATACACTACTATAGCCATGCAACGTTTTACACCTATCATAATTTCTACAAATAAAAATTCAATACCAGTTGACTCCGTGGCGGATGAATGTACAACTTTGCATTTTAAATCATTCCGTATATACATGGCTACACCACCACCCGATTTATTAGTGCCTTTCTCTGTAAGAATGTTACGATCTTGACGTAATATTGTATAGCCTGGTATCGCGACGTGATTGGATGAAACAGATGGTTTCAACCACGATTCACTAATCATTATTACATGAACGTTTATTTCCGAAAATATTGCAAGAATTTCATCATGGTGTTTGCACAATGACTGTGCATTTAGGTGCACGGTATTTACACGACGAGGAAAAGCGGCTAAAGTCCCTTTCAGCTCCTCAAGGGTGGTGGGATTTCCGCAACCAGGTAGTACGGGGCTTAACGGGTTCTGAGCAGGTGAGAGGCCACTTGCATGGGATTGTGGCTTCCGCGAAGTGTTTAACATACCGAAATAGCTTGGAAAATTCTCTTTTTCTAGCAAGTTACGAAAACTAAAACTTACTCTGTACTTTTCTTACCGTATTTAAAAACAAATTTTTTACAATACACTAGAGACCTTAGCTTTAAAAAATGTATTATAACAAATCAAAGAAGGTTTGTGAAAATAAATTTAGTTGTGGCAGGTTGACAATTTTAAAGTTTTAAAAAATCAGCATCACAATTTACCCTAATTTTAGAGTTGTTAATCTTAACAATGATAGTGCCATCTTGGGTCCAAACATTTTTTAGACCGAACTTATCTATACATTTTCTTAAGAGTTCTACTCTTTTTTTAGTTAAGTCTTCCCTTACAGTAATTTTGGTGTTAATTAAAAGTCTCTTTGCACGAAAGACCTCGGCACGTTTTCTATAACTAGTAAACTTAACAATGATTGGCCTTTCTCGTCCATCAATTTTCCTACCCACACGATGGCTCCTATCTATATCTGCGTAACTTAAATCCACTCTCAGAGTTTGAGCAACCTGAATAGCAATATCATCAGTGTTCTCGCGATCGCTTTCTTTATAACCGAAAATTCTCAGCGAGTTCCTGCGTTGATTTTGCTCGAGTTCGTCCGTTTTTGATTCAATTGAATGTTGCAGTTCGCGTATTAGATTGTTCTTCCGCTCGACTTCCTCCTTAAGGTTTTTCACTTCTTCCCTCAAACTCGAAATCATGGGTTCTAATGAACGATTAATTTCTTCTCGGATGGTATCGGTAATAAGGGGTTGCATGATCTCGCACATCTTCTTTACCAAATTCTCGTCGAACGAGGGGATGTCGGGGGAGAAGCCAGACTTTGTACGCGTCATCATGTTGAATATGAAAAACAAATAAAACCGCAACAATATCCGAAACAGGAAAATATCTATGATAAACTCGAACTATAGCTTGAGAATATGGAGTATTAAATTATGAAATGGACGAAAATGTCAAAGTAACTACTAACACCAATAATGAAGAAAGCAAAGAATACTCCAAAACTGTAACTTGGCACACTCACCGTACTGCTTACTGCTGTAGACAGCTCCACGACGATCGGGTCCTTTAACTTTTCACCTGCGCTTATACCAGCTAACCCAGCCACACCACAATACGTCCTTACACCTCGACGGTCATAAGACGACTGAAAATATTGCCAAATATTTTCAAAGTATTGACCAGCTTCTCTGCTCAATAGTTATTCCTATCCTGTTGATTTTCGGAGTATTTCAGACCTCCTTATCAGGAACGACTTCTGTCCTCGCCTTGATCCACTTCCATGATATTATATAAATTCAAATTTGAAGAAGATGGCAAATTGATTGATTCGTTGATGTTTCCTAGCACATCAACTGCTATGCTCATTTATCCAATTAGTATATGGAATGTTTTATCCCACGAGGCGTTGGTGATCCAATTGCTACTGGATGGTGAGATACAGCGCTAACCTACACGTCGGCTCTTCGTGGGGCTCCTCGGGGCACGGCTACAAGTCAATACTAGTTCTCGGCCCGGGAGCGGTAGCTCAGTACATCAACTGAAGTCACTGCAGCGCCTCTGACCGGGAGGTCCTAGGTTCGAATCCTGACGGCGGCAGGACTTTCGACACTAGCTTTTCAGCTAGGTCGAATTCAGCCGCTGTCTGGAGGAGAATTCTTGCGTGCCTCTTCATTGTCCTATCCTCTCCCCTTACACACACACACACACACACACTAACATGCACTACACTATCACATATTCCAGGAGACCAGTCGGGAGCTTAGAACTTGTCTCGCCTGGGGCGGCGCCCTGCTGGTGGGAGAGTCCTGGTTATGGAGAAACCCCGCTAGCCGACGTTAGGTCGGCGCCGGATCTCGCCATCCAGCGGGGGAGATCACCAAGATGCGTGGTATTGTGTGTCGTGTAAGTGCGAGTGTGCGTAAGTAAAAGGTGACGATACAACAAGGAAGAGGAAGAAAATATGTCGCGCAGTCCGTGTCATGTTTGTATGCTCCAGCATTCGCCTGATGTTGATCGGAGAAAGCCCGGAGAACTACCGATCAGAGCAGCCGGACGCAAGAATTCTCCCGCAGACAGCGGTTGAAATCAATGTAGCCTTGTAGCTAGTATCAAAAATCCGCTAGCGTCAGGTCTCGAACCCTAGAACCTCCTGGTCAGAGTCTCTGCAGATTAACAAATAAAAATTAGAGAAATATCAAGAGCACTAACGAAGCGAAAATAACGTTAAGTAACAAGTGGGGCTATAGAATACCGCCGTCTTTCTCGTTCATATTCATTTCCTGATCTCTTTTGGGTGGACTAGCCTTCCGGTATATCCCATTCTCTTTCCAACAGTTACCTATCAGCGTCATAAATATTATTTTTTTCACATCATCTCAGTTTCTCGATCTCCTAAATGTAGAACTGAAATATAACTTTCAGATTACCATTATTAGAGGAGAGTAAAACTTGGACTTATGTCAGTTTCCATTAAAAAAATTGAATCCAGTCAAAATGGCGTTTATGTCACGTTATTCGATGAATTTATTAGTAATCGTACAAAATGTTTAACGGGAAAAAATGAGCCGTTTTTGAAAAACTATTTAAAAATGCCTATAATGCATGGAACATTACACTAAAACTACAATTTCCGACAAATAATTTGACTATTGCTGCATTTGCGGCAACAGCAGGGCGCAGCTCCTGGCAAATCAAATGGCCCTGGGAGCAAATGAAATGGCCGTGACGTGGAGGTGAGAGAATGGACTTGTCGGCCACGCAACGACAAATCTATTGCAAGCAGCTCTTACAGCCGTACTGTTGTGATCCCACAAGAGCGAAGCTTCCCGGAACTTGCTGGTGTAGGTTTACTAGAATCACCTACCCCACGGAGACACTACACCACAATATCCTACCCCCCCCAAGAGGAAGTAATGTATTATGTAGATGAACTATACAAATTATCCTATTTTTCGATATGACGAACCAACACTTAGAGAATATAATTTGAATATCATATCAAAATGGTTTGGTTTCTGTTAGTTTTGATTCAATAGGGCCGCGCGTTAATAAAAATATTGCCGCCATTTGTAAGACACACACAGTAAAAACTACCGGTAGCGGTAGCTCAGTGCATCAACTGATGTCACTGCAGCGCCTCTAACCGGGAGGTCCTAGGTTCGAGTCCTCACGGCGGCAGGATTTTCGACACTAGCTTTCCAGCTAGGTCGAATTCAGCTGCTGTCTGGAGGAGAATTCTAGCGGCCGGCTGCTCTGATCGGTAGTTTTCCGTGGTTTCTCCGATCAACCCCAGGCGATTGCCGGAGCAGTACCCTACCAAACGGGCCACGGACCGCGCGCGATCTGTCCTTCCTCTTCCTTGTCCTATCCTCTCCCCTTACACACACACTTACACTAACATGCACTACACTACCACATATTTCGGGAGACCGGTCGGGAGCTTAGAGCTTGTCCCGGCTGGGGCGGTGCCCGCTGGTGGGAGAGTCCAGGTTAGGGGGAAGCCCCACTAGCCGACGGTAGGTCGGCGCCGGATCTCGCCATCCAGCGGGGGAAGATCACCGCCATCTCCCATGAAAAAACATGCACTACACTAACGGGACTAATGACCGAAGTAGTTGACGCGCCCGGAAACACGGAAAAATCAAAATCAATCACAGTAAAAACTAGCACTTCTACAACAGCACGTACTTTCTAGCAATATTTTTAATGGCTATATAATATTCTAATATGATAATTTACGCCTTACACTTCAACTAACATTTAAAAAATTCTTTAACAAACAAAGTGTAAAAAAATACATATATTTTTCCTTTCTCGTATACGTACGGAGTAATACATGCAGAATGGAGAAGTTATGTAATGCTGCTCGAAAAAAACCGCGGATTTTCGGCACCAAAAATTCAGTACCGGGCCGTGACAACGAAGAAGTGGATAAATCCAGTTACTAAATTAAGAAAAAAATTCTGGTGGTGTAGCCAGAATCCCTGTTTTGTGGGTCCTTAGCGCCGAAAACCCAATTGAAAGCAAAATGTCCGTCCGTTACATTTCTCCGTGAACATTACTAGCCCCTAAAAAGGAGATTTTTTTCCAAATTGAAGAATCCCCAGTCTATCTGGCTCTACTTGAAGCTTTGAAACTTTGAAAAACACTCTTTAAAATTTGGAGCTACTTTACGCGAAGACTCCCGGACATTTTCAATTTTTTTTCAAAAATGGCTCCAATTTTTTTCTTTAAATTTCTTGTGAGAATAGAGTAAAATACACTTATAAAGGTTGTATAGGTCTGGTTTTCACGATGAACTCTGAATTTTTGAAAATTTTAAGTTATTTCCGGCGTCTTCCTGCAACTATTAAGTTAAAGATAGAGATATTTACTTCATAAGAAATTTGCTGCTCATAAGTTCTTTTAATAAGGTCATGTAGATTTTTTTGAAAATTTTAGTAGTTTTTGCGCATTCGTGCATACAATATTTGCAATTTTAAAGTAGTACAAAAACAAAATTTTCTCAAAAACAGCTTCAAATTTTTTCTTTACATTTTGGTATGGATGGCTTAATGCACTGTATAAAATGACATAAACACCGCATAGCTTTATTTGTTTTTTTTTTTCAAAAATTACAAAAGTGTAATTTTTTCACTCATCTCTCACCTCGTTAATATTTACATTACCGAAAATTTGTTCGGATTATGGTATTTATTAATGCATGTGATTTAATAAATGTCATACAAAATGTCTGGAAAACTGAACTGTTTTCTGTGAAAATAAACTCAAATTTCCGCATTTTGAGAAACGCTCAAATGCCATTTTCTATTTATTCAAATTTTTCAAGTGGATAGTGCAATTTCACGGTTTAATATGATGTAATGTACATTTTGTGTGTTCTTTTGTTGGTTCAAAAATAACACAAATGTAATTAATTATTTTAATATCTGTCACGCCGTTAATATGGACATTTCAATCGATTTGTATATGTTTTTGCATTTGTAAGTGAAAGTGCTTTAAATGATATCAAATGAGGTTTTTCGAAAATTCAATAGATTCCTGTGAAAAAGAGCATCAAATTTCGCATTTAAAGTAACGCTTAAACTCAATTTTTTTAGTTTCAAATTTTTGAATGAAAATTGCAATTTAGGACGAAGTTTTACTATACTTTAATATTCTTAAAGTAATATTTCAGTTTTAATATTAGGAACCCGAAAAGTTAAAAACATTACTTTGGGCGGTGATAGATGGCAGCTGGCAAGAGAGTGGGAAAAACCGTAAAGCAGTCCATACCACGGAAATTCGAACACTTTACGACGAGAAAGTCTGTGCCATTCCGTAGCATCACTAGTTTTAATTTAAATGCTTAAATGGAAACAGCTTTCTACCATTGAATTCAGAGCATTCATTTTCTACATAAATGTACCAATGAAGTGCGATGTGTAGTTTAGACGTTAATAAAATTATTTGTTTATATTACCGCGAACGAAAGGCGGCCGTCATTGTCGCCTTCCCTTTTCAGTGCAGCGTTACAACAATGAATTGCAACAAGCAACAATGACCGAAAATTTGTACGGGATATACATAGTACATATTAGCATTCTTGATACTGCTGGCAAGAAAAAGAAAATGGATAGAAAAATATAATAATTAAATATAATATATTTGTAGTCATCAAAATTACTCTGTTTTACACGCATTATCTTAATTAACACATCTTATTATGCAAAGCGAAATCATCTATTCGTTTTCACATTCATTCCACTTCAAAGCCCACATTGTAATGGCTCAGAATATCTAGTGCGAGTTCATCCTGCATCCGATACTATAAACGACAAAGTGATGTAGTTTATACAGACGCCAAAGCTATGGACTACTTTTACATCGCCGACAGTGTCATTCAAATGCCACATTTGATCCGCCAAGCCATCCTGGACGGCCAGTTTTGCGATTTGTCTCTGCCAAAAGAAAATTATGAACTGTTGGGTTCCAGTCTGAAGGAGTGGATCTTACCCCAGAGACATAGTTGCGCATTTTCGTGTTGGACATAAAATTTTCTACTTACTACGGAGTTTAAGATGGTGTATGCTCCTGTCACGACGTGATAAGACTTATAAAGGAACTGGAGAGCAAATACCTCAAAGAAGAGTGGAGACATTTTGTAGATTCTAGCTTAATTAGTATGAAAGCTACTTTACTGCACTACGGCAACCAGAAAACTTCTCAATTCTCATCTCTCAAACCTTGGAAATGAATGAGATATCTACAAAACAATGGAAATTATTTTAACCATGGGTAAGTACTCGGAGCACAAGTTAAATATTTGGGGTGACTTGAAGGTTGTGGCTCTTCTGCTAGGAATGCATATCGGAACACAAATCATATGTGCATTCTTTATAAGTGGTACAGGCGCGATGACAAGAACCACAACAAAGTGAAAAACTGGCCACCCAGACATACGCCCTCAATCGGACCTTCAGCACAAACCTCTCGTGGATCACAGAAAAGTCTACCGTCCTCCACTCCACATTAAGTTGTGTGTCATAAAACAGTTTGTAGTAGCATTGTATCAAAAAATCGTGGTTTTCGGTAATTGAAAAAAGTTTGGAAGGACGAAAACTGTCACAAAATTGATGTCTGGAGTCTTTATCGTACCAGAAATATCGAATTTGATTCAAGATCCATTGTTCAGATTGGAGATCGCAGAATGAGAGAAAGATGGTTGTGACGCGTCGTGCTTGTTGCGCATAAATTCCTTGTGAACCACGAACAGAAAACTATGCAGACCTTGAGGATAACTTGCTTGTAGCCTGCAAACCTACCTTTGAACGTCACTGAAGATGCATTTCTTACACTCACATCCGGCACTTCTATCCGGCAAATATAGGAGCTGTGAGTGATGGGCACGGAAAAAAAATCACCAGGAGATAGTTAACATCGAAGCAAGATATAAGGGCTGTTTTAATCCCAATTTGATGAATGATTACTGTTGTTTTTCGCAAAGATCAACAGATGATGCGCACGGGCGGAAACCAAGAAACTCTCAGTTTTGAACCAAGTCAGTCTTTTACAGCTGAATGGAACTAAGGGAATCAGACTAAATACAAATGAGCATTACATTTTAATAGCTTTTTTTCATTCAAAAGTACGTATATTACTTTTCTACCTATAATAATATTATGCAAATACGATAGAGCTCTAAGATTGCAGTGCCTCTGACCGGGAGGATCCGGACCGGGAGTCCCGACAGAGGCAGGATTTTCGATTCTTAACTAGGTCGGATTCAGTCCGTAACTGGAGGAGAATTCTAGCGTCCGGCTGCTGGGATCGGTAGTTTACCGTGGATTCTCCGATAATCACGAATGCCGAATCAGTAACCTAACAAACAGGCCACAGACCGATCGCGATATTTCCTTCCTCGTCCTTATCCAATCCCCACCCGTTACTTACACACACTGACAGTGACATGATCTACACTACCACACATGTCGGAAACTTATGATTTCGTTAGATGAACTTACAACAAATATTATTAGTCGTCGGAAACTTTAAAAAATATTTTTAAATAATGGCTATCAAATAATACCTAATAACTTTCGTATCCAGTTTACACTTTGTTGGTGTTCTTTACCACTGAATGGTACTCAATACTTCGGAATTTTCGTTGACAGAGACGATTGTAAGCAATACCAACAACACACAAGACACATTTAATCTGTAAGAAAGTCTGTAGGTGAAAATGTTATGGGTCGGTTGATTATAATGTATACTCCTGGTTGCAACCAGCTTCCAAATACGATCTGTTGGTGCCTCTACAATAGTTTGCGCAAAAGGTGGGTTCTTTTAAATAAAGCAATTTCTTGCACTTCCCAGTATTTTGAAAAGCGTGGGAGTTTAGCCAAGTTCTTACTCCAATTTTTCGGATCAAATCTCGGAGTTCCGATAACTATCGGGACGACCTGTGCTTTTGAATTTAAACGTTTCTCCGCCTCTTTAGTTACGACGTTTTGATCGCATGGCACAGCCGTATCTGCAAGTAGACACGATTTTTCTTCAAATCTCGAATAACAATATACGGTTTGTTTTCCGCTATCGTGCGATCAGTTTCAATTTGTTGGCCGTACAATATTGTACACAGTGCAAGAGACGTCACTGGCTTTGGTGAGTGTTCGTACCTCTTGGGGCATGTGTTTGGTACTTCGAGGGCGGTACGGCTCTGCCAATGGAGGTAACTACAAGTTTGTCGCGTCTTTTCAAGTATTCGGTCTTTGCTAGAATTGGGCAAGCTGAGACGATATTATCAATGGTTTCAACTCGTTCCCGGGAAATGCGGCATTTATCATCTTGAGAAATTTTGAGAACCGCTTTATCATAATCTGTTTCAACGCCTGATCTTGGACAGCTATTAAAACTGGTTCTGAATCGGGCTTCATTCTTCCCCTTTTAAGCCACATGAATGATTGATGTTTATTGATGTGCACCTTGTTCATTCTTTTTCCGATTTCTTTAACATTTTTGTGTCTTACATTTCATGTTAAGTAGCCTTAGTAAGTCAGTGACTGTTATTCTGTGTGTCTTGCATAGTCTTGTCGTAATGCTTCTTGCTACACTTACAAAGCATTTGTTTCCGTTCTTTTGTCAAATTTCATGACCTGCCTCATTAGTGGATCATCTTGCTAGCAAGAACTCTCACTACCAAGAAATCAACAGTTGTTGTTAATTATTATAAATTGTGTAATGTTTATCTGTTATTCACTTATTGTCGTGTTAATTGTATTTCTTTTGTCAGTGATATCTGTAAACTTCAAATTTTATTCCGCTTGACAATTCATATTATAATTTTATGCAATTGAAACTGATATGGAAACTAAAAATATTGTAATCTTTGTTTTTCAATCTGATTATGTTACCGCACTGTTGCAGCCTCTGTGTCACTTCTTATCATTACGCAACTTTTATTCTTATTGTATAGGTTTGTTATTTAATTTCACTATCTTTGTATTACCATTGTTTTTTCTAATTAATGTATATATTCTTATATTTTTGAATTATTGCCAATTTCCCTCGGCCTTCAGCCGCCATCCTGATTGAGGTTTTCTGGGTTTACTCAATCGCTTAAGGCGTATGCCGGGATGGTCCCTAGTTTTGCATCCTAGATATAAATGTAAAATATGCCCTCCTCGATCTTCTTCATAGTATAAGAAATAAAGTAAATATTTCATGTGGTTAGGCGGAAGAACAGGCCTAATGGCCTGAGTCTAGCCACTAATAAAGACAATTTTATTATTATTATTATTATTATTATTATTATTATTATTATTATTATTATTATTATTATTATTATTATTATTTTCATAGTAATAGAGAAACGGACGGGAGATATTTTGTTTCCGATGTAATGTAAATATTTATTAAATTTAATACATTTTGAGTAGGCCTACTTAGTAGGTCTTGCAACCTGACAACATGACTCCCTTCTTATAATTCCCAGCGATCAACGTTTTTTACCAGACCGTAGATACGGATAGTGCGAATAGAAGTAAAGCGAAGGTGTCTTCTTCAGGCGGTATTTTACTTTGAAGAGATAAAAACTAGTGATAAAAAGTGCATTTTGTAAAAAAAAAATTATTTTTTTTTGCGCAGTTGCCGTTACCTACGAACACTTGGCCTCCCCTGTCAAATTCCGGTAAGTAGGAACCGACGTACATGATACGTTTTCTAGATATATTATTGAAGAATATTTTGCATTAAATGAATTAAAGATATCTTCATATTCCTTATTGAGGGTGTAAGAACGGTTTGCAAAAATGTAATTTTTTCATGATTTCGAATTTAATAAAAAACATGGAATGTTATTTAGAAAATATTTATTCCTACAAAAACTTAAAACATATTTTGTAATCGTTTTGGGGAAATGTTTTAATTTTCTTAAGCGACAATATTTTACTCTAAATTACGCAAAACTTTCTAATATTTTCACAAATTTGTACCCGACATTTTTTCGAGTTAATAAAAAGGAAGCATTTGCTAATAGTATTAAGGTTTAGAAAAAGCAAATGCTGCCAAGTAACTAGTGAAAACAATAACATTTGCTCAAAACTGTGTGAATGATCTTTTTCTAAGGCCTTAATGTAAATGATAGACAATTGAAGTATTTACTAGTCAATTATCAGCCAAAACAGTTGACTGCCTCTTACTAGGTATTGGTCTTGGAGACAGCATGAATGCGACCCAACAATTTCGTTGACGGACTGTTCAGGACATATGATAAATTGAAAGAGGCCGTGATCGTCATTGTAGTGGATAAATTGCGCCCGCGTTTCAAATCTGTCTCTGCAATTGCGCTCGTTTTCATCTTTAGCTTTGTTTGGGGTGAGTGAAATAGAAATAAAAATATAAAACAAAAAAACAAATCATGAACTGTAAGTGAATAATGTTAAGATACGTTTTCTATGCCAGCATCTATTTTTCTTTAATAATACAAACATGCAAGTTTTCACACAAAAGGTCATTAACATTTACAAGTAATTACTGATTAAGGATCTACACACAAGTTCCCTTCGTAATATTTCGTTCTGAAGAGTTAAAGTGTGCGAACTTGTACACTGAATTGCAATTTGAAACGATGAATTTGTACGTGCACTTAATACGCCGGACCACTTTGAACCATTTTATATCTCGAGTACATACATATCGTTGAATAATACTCGCGCCGGAAAGAACAATTTGTTATTCTACACTAGCAGAACCCGGCAGACGTTGTCCTGCCCTTTCTTTATCCTCTTTCTCTCCCTCTCTATTTTCACTCTTTTTCCCTCTCTTTTTCCTTCTCTCTTCTTCCCTCTCTTTTACCCCTTTCCCCTCTCATTTCCCAGTTCTCTTTTTCTCTCTCTTCCCGTTCTCTTTTCCCGTCTATTTTATTTCACTTTCCCCTCTTTTTCTCTCTTTCTGCCTCCGTGTTTTCTTCCTATATTTTCCCATACTTCTTTCCCTCTCTCTCCTTCCTCCCTCTTTTTAACATTCTTTTTCTCACTCTGTCCCTTTTCGCCATGACTTTCCCGTCACTCTCTTCTTTTCTCTTTTCCTCTTCTCCCTTTCCTTCTCTCTCCATTTCAGTTTCTCTTTCATTCTCTCTCATTCTTCCATTATGTATCTCTTTCCTTTTATTTTTCTTTCTCTCTCTTTCCTACACTCACAATTTTCTTTTCTCACTTTCCCTCTCACTCCCCTCAGTTTCCCCCTAACATTTCCCTCTCTTTTCTCGCCTTACTTTTACCGTCTTTGTCTCTTTCACATTGTTGTTTCTCTCCAACTCTCTCTCCATTTCCCACTGTCTCTCACTTTCCTCCTCTCTCTTTTCCTGCCTCTCTTTTTTACCTTTCTCACTTTTCCCGTTTCCCTCCTTTCCTAATATTTTCCTCTCCCTTTCCCCTCTTTTCTTATCTCTATTCTTCTCCCTTTTCCTCTCTTTATCTCTTATCATCTCCCTTTTCCTCCCTTCTCTTTTTTCTCCCTTCTCTTTTTTCCTCCCTTCTCCCTTTTGCTCCCTTTTTCGCTTTTCTCCCTTTTTCGCCTTTCTCCCTTTTTCGCCCTTTTCTCTCGTTTGCGCCCTTTTCTCTCGTTTGCGCCCTTTTCTCTCGTTTGCGCCCTTTTCTCTCGTTTGCGCCCTTTTCTCTCGTTTGCGCCCTTTTCTCTCGTTTGCGCCCTTTTCTCTCGTTTGCGCCCTTTTCTCTCGTTTGCGCCCTTTTCTCTCTTTTCGCCCTCCTCCCTTTTTCTCCCCTTTCACATCTCCCTTTTCCTCTTTTGATAATTTGTGAATATATTGAACATCTCTTGCAGCCTTCTGTCTCATTCACTGACTTCCTAGTCATAGATTTTATGAGATTAAAAAATATTCCGTTCGATTTTTTTAAAAAAATTCTTTTACACAAATCTTGTCCTGACAATAACGAACTCATGAAAAAGAATTATCCAATTTCGTGCAGTGGTTCAAAAGTTATGCGCTTACGTACATTCAGGAACATTCCAGCGGTTCATTTCTACTTTCTCGTAAACATACGTATATACGGGAGTAATATATGTAGTATAGAGAAACTTATATATTGCTGCGGAAAATCGATTTCGAATTTTAACGGAAATAATGTTCTGGGGTCCTCTGATACCGAAAAAGTGGTTCTTTACAAAACGTCCGTCTGTCCTTCTGTCTGTCCTTCTGTCTGTCCTTCTGTCTGTCCTTCTGTCTGTCCTTCTGTCTGTCCTTCTGTCTGTCCTTCTGTCTGTCCTTCTGTCTGTCCTTCTGTCTGTCCTTCTGTCTGTCCTTCTGTCTGTCCTTCTGTCTGTCCTTCTGTCTGTCCTTCTGTCTGTCCTTCTGTCTGTCCTTCTGTCTGTCCTTCTGTCTGTCCTTCTGTCTGTCCTTCTGTCTGTCCTTCTGTCTGTCCTTCTGTCTGTCCTTCTGTCTGTGAACACTGCTAGCGTCTAAACCTCGCGTATAATCTTTTCCAAATTGAAGAAACACCCGTTCATCTGGCATCATCTCTCTTGAAGCTTTGAGATTTTGAAAAACATCTTTTAATATTTGAGTTGAAACTTTATATAAACCCTCCGGACATTTTCAAAATTTACTCAAAAACGGTACCAAATTTTATCTTTAAATTTCTTGTAAGAATAGAGAAAACTACGCCTACAAAGATTGCATATGTCTCATTTTCACGGTTAACTCGAGTTTTTGAAAATTGCAAAAGCTTCAATTTTGTTCAGCATCTTCTTACAAGTATAAAATTAAACACACAGATTTTTCCTTCAAATGAAATTTGTTGTTCATAAATAGTTCTTTCGTTAAAGTCATGTAGATGTTTTCGAACATTTTAGTAGTTTTCCTGCGATAGAGCGTGAAATATTTGCAATTCTAAAAAGTTACAAAAAATAAGATTTTCTCAAAAGCGGATCCAATTTTTTGATTGAATTGCAAATTTGATTGAATTCCAAATTCTATTGATTGAAATCAATTATTAGATTGATGGCAACTACTAAAAATTATCAGCCTTTCTTAACAATAAAATTGAACATTTATTCTTATACATGTTACAAATTATATTGATCTCATGAGAATTGATTTTTCAGTGTAGAACATTACAACACCGTACGGGTTTGAGTATAGTTCGTAAGCTTACTACAATATCTTGATCGCAGAATGTTGTCCTTGAAATCCTTGTTATACCTATTCTCACGTCCTTGCCTAAATTAAAAATGTTCCAGAATGTCCTCAACGATTTGCTATTACTAGGACTTAACATTCCCACAAATTAATACGCGGTCGCGACTTTCCCTATCTGTGTTTCGTAAGAAACACCTACTCGTGACTATACTAAACTACTTAGACTTCACACCTTCTGCACATAATGTGTTCGAAGCCGCGCCCATTTGCACAGCGTTATGTCATCAAGCATGGAATATCAAACTTTGTTGATCCGTTGTACTAACAACGCGTATTCTTTGACTTTGGAGTTTGTAATCAATGCTATTATTCCTGATGTTGAATGCTGATTTTAACACTTAAAACAAAACTCAGGGTTCTTGGATTATCACAATACGTGTGTATACAATAAAGTAAAAATTAGAGTCGTTATTGGAAGAATTTGAATGTCGCAGACTATAAACAAAGTACCCACAACAATCAAAGTACGCGTTTAAATACTAAGGGTTCGCGACATTCTGGAGATTGAACAACATTATATGCATTTAATGAAAATTATGTCGACGGTTACCATTCTCATCTGGTTCACGGGCGGATGAACGGTCAGAGGACGAAGAGATTGAAGAAAAGTCTGGCACAAGGACAGAGAGACTGACTTCCACAAAGAGACACAGATGCACGAATAGACAGACTGACTGATGGACAGCCAGACGGACGGTATTGGAATGGGATGGATATGTTTTACGGGTGGACGGACTTACAAATAGACGAAAGGACGGACGTACTTTCGGACAGACAGACATACGGACAGACAGACATACGGACAGACAGACATACGGACAGAGAGACATACGGACAGAGAGACATACGGACAGACAGACATACGGACAGACAGACACACGGACAGACAGACACACGGACAGACAGACACGGACAGACAGACACACGGACAGACAGACACACGGACGGACGGACACACGGACGGAAGGACACACGGACGGACGGACGGACGGACGGACACACGGACGGACGGACACACGGACGGACGGACACACGGACGGACGGACACGCGGACGGACGGACACGCGGACGGACGGACACGCGGACGGACGGACACGCGGACGGACGGACACGCGGACGGACGGACACGCGGACGGACGGACACGCGGACGGACACGCGGACGGACGGACGGACACGCGGAGGACACGCGGACGGACGGACGGACACGCGGACGGACGGACGACGCGCGGACGGATGGACGGACGCGCGGACGGACGGACACGCGGACGGACGGACGGACACGCGGACGGACGGACGGACACGCGGACGGACGGACGGACACGCGGACGGACGGACGGACACGCGGATGATGACGGGGTGACAGCCGCGGACGGACGGACGGACACGCGACGGACGGACGGACACGCGGACGGACGGACGGCGGACGGACACGCGGACGGACGGACGGACGGACACGCGGACGGGACGGACGACGGACACGCGGACGGACGGACGGACGGACACGCGACGGACGGACGGATGGACACGCGGACGGACGGACGGGACGGACACGCGGACGGACGGGACGGACGGACACGCGGACGGACGGATGGACTAACACGCGGACGGACGGACGGACGGACACGCGGACGGGACGGACGGATGGACACGCGGACGGACGGACGGACACGCGACGGACGGACGACACGCGACGGACGGACGGACGGACACGCGGACGGACGGATGGACGGACACGCGGACGGACGGACGGACGGACACGGACGGGACGGACGGACGGACACGCGACGGACGGACGGACGGACACGCGACGGACGGACGGACACGCGGACGGACGGATGACGGACACGCGGACGGACGGACGGACGGACACGGGACGGACGGACGGACGGACACGCGGACGGACGGACGGACACGCGGACGGGACGGACGGACGGACGGACGGACGGACGGACACGCGGACGGACGGACGGACGGACGGACGGGACATGACGGACGGACACGCGGACGGATGACGGACGGACGGACGGCGGACGGACGGACACGGACGGACGGACGGACGGACGGACGGACGGACGGACGGACGGACGGACACGCGGACGGACGGACGGACGGACACGCGGACGGACACGCGGACGGACGGACGGACACGCGGACGGACGGACACGCGGACACGCGGACGGACGGACACGCGGACACGCGGACGGACGGACACGCGGACACGCGGACGGACGGACACGCGGACACGCGGACGGACGGACGGACGGACACGCGGACGGACGGACGGATGGACGGACACGCGGACGGACGGACGGACACGCGGACGGACGGACGGACGGACACGCGGACGGACGGAATTTGTATCACACTTTTTCTGAATTAGATATGCAACAAAGCATTGATTAGACAAATTTAGAATGACAAGTGTCTGTCTGACTACCTAATTACCAATAGTCGTGGTTAAATGTTACAGGAAATTGCAAACGCATGATAAGAATAGTTTTAGTTGCATAACGTGGACGGGTTAGCGTATCTTCGTGACGTGGTTAGCGTATCTTCAACTTCAAATCATTCCCCGGGGGAGGGGAGGAAGCAATGTGTATGAACTTGCCCTTTCTTTTTGCAGGCATTTTAATGGTTGAATAGTGGATATAATTTTGGGGTATCAAATGCATTGTCGGACGACAATTCATTTGTGTTCAATAATATTCAATGCAACATTCAAAGTTCGTATCGCAATTGATTTGGACACTTCATGCCAATACATATATTTGAAAACGCAGTAATTCTACCTTCGAAAACTATCAGGTTCGAACCAAATGAATTCGTGTTTTACTTGTCATTATTGCGTAAAAACTGAAATCTGGCCAAAAAGGTTATTTCGGCAATGACTCAAGAAATCAAGATTATATTGTGAGTTTGAAGTTAGTTGTCGTATAAACGCAATTTACTATCAACTTACAGAACTAGGAATTAATTGGTACTTTGATAAAATTTTGAAGGTTACTTAATGCTAATGAGCAACTGCACGCACGGTGACTGAACCCGACTTAAACTCTTCGTTTTCGCAAGAAAAAATATCCTCACTTAATAGGTCGCTTGGCACACCTTCAAGATTATTGTAATGTCACTTATGAACCGATAGACCACTTGTCCGTCCCCTACGGAACATAGAACAAAGCTGATAGTGCGCGGATATTACGATAACAGTGAAGGTGTGACAAGCGAACGATTAAATCATTTTTTTCTTGCGAGAGCAGAGCTTTGATCGCTTAAAAGCAGCATGTCCCTGAAGTTTTCGTCCACGCATATACAATGGCGCACCTGGGGGTCGTTCTGTTTTGCGTGGCCTCTGCTTCTTCATTTGCACTTGCGCAGTTGGTGACACTACCGACTTCAGTATGGCCCCCTGTATCTGGTTCCGGTAAGTAGCAAAAATATAACTGGAATATTGCATCGTTAAGTTCGTCCCGACAGCACCAAATTTCTTGCAGCAGATACTCCGATCAGCAATTTTTCGCGCTTTCTCCGATAGACACCAGGCGAATGCAGGAGTAGTACCCTAACAAACGGGGCACGGACTACGCACGATCTTTTCTTCCTCTTCCTTATCCTATCCTCACCCCTTACACACACACGTACACTAACATACACTACACTACCACACATGCCGGGAAATCAGACAGGAGCCAAGAGTGTCTCGTGGCTTGGGCACTGCTAGGGTTGCCAACCGTCCTCCATTTGAGAGGACAGACCTTCATTGACGTAAATTGTCCTCTCGTCCTGCCTTGTATTCTAAATGTCCTCCTTTTAGTAAATTTATAACATTTGATGTTCTTTATTTTATCACATGACTAACATCTGCTACGTTATATCATTTATATAATTTAGAATAGAACATGAATATCCCTTTTCTGAACGCTTACACGCGAATGTAGATAGAGCTTCTGTCTAGCGACTAAAATAAAATAGCCCTTCAGTCCATCTTCATCTGCATTTTGTGAACGACTCTTTTCACTTGAATCGCAAATAGAGAGAAAAAAGCAATTGAGCTGAGTTTGGTGTAAATTAAATATTTATAAAATTTAGTATGTTGATGCGTTTTTCCGTATCGAGTGTCCACCCTTTTATATGAACATTGTTGGCAACCCTACACGGCGCCCCACTTCGCTTATGGGACTAATGACCACATCCGGCAACGCGCCCAGTAACACTAAATATTCGCAAAGAAATCAAATCGCGCAGCAGAAAAGATGAACTGGCAGAGGACACGGCTGCGTGCGCCTCAATGCCGGCTGCTCGGGGCGATGGTTCTTATGGTTTTCTCCCCTATGTTCCAGGTGGATGCTGGAGTAGTTCCTTCAGAAAGAGTCCTCGGGCCGAGCAAGTTCCTTACTTCCCCATCCTCGGGACCGATTATTACTCCTTTCTTCCATTACGTCCGTCCTCATTAATCGGCACCGTACTCTTGTTTTCTAGAAAAAGTCACTTGTACTACGAGCACATAAGGGTCACGTTCTGGGTGGTTGAATTTGGCTCCAGCCGTAAGAAGATACTTTGGTAATGCTAGCACTACCAATTTTTCGAAATTCAAAAATTCTTGCTCCATAAATTTGATTTTATGTCCGACTTTTTTGTAAAAAATGTACCTCCCAACACCCGGAAATTAAAATTTAAAAATGGGATTGCTGAATCTAGCACCTCCATGTATACAAAACTCAAAAAAAAAAATTACCAAAGAAATTTGTGAATTTTAACCACATTTAGACACTTTTCAAAATTTTAAAGCTACAAGAACCGACCGTTAACTGCAAGCGCAGAAAACGAAAACCACCCTAACATCTAAAAACTTAAAAATTCTTGCGCCATAATTTTGGCCTAATTAAAGGGACCAGAAACAATTTTTCTACCTCTCGAAATTAAGGTTTCAAAAATGAAGCTGGTAAAACTAACACCCTTGATTATACCATTGTAAACGCTGCAAGATAGCTTCAGTAGAACTGTTTGGGAGAGCAATAGAATGAAGGATGGGTTGCTCGCAAAGCGTGGCTACCCACTTCCTAGCTTGCCACTAGGGAAAATGCTGAAAAACAATTATTCGAGAATTATTAGTTTATCTGAGCGTAATAAATATTAATGATGGAAGGAACTTGTCAATTTTACCTTGCTGACAATGTTTCCTTAGACGAACAGAAGATTGTTTTCTATTATAATTCATGCGATACACCATTTCAACTTGATATTGCCACTTACGCGCACTAGACACTCACTGCTACCACTAGTCAGAAATAATTTCTTCCATGCCACCCAGATGTGAATTACCACACCTTTTTACTGACGAGGCAATCTTTTGTGTATACAGACGGCTGCAATATTCAACAAAAACCTCCAACAATACGATCAAGCGGATATAAAACCGCAATAAAATAAATAATTAAATAAAATTCTTGAAGAATTCTGAAAAATTTACCATAGTGTCTATAGAGGAGAACAGCTCTTTTTTTATCAAGAAAAAAGTGCACGGAAAGAAAATATTAGCTGAACTCGATTCATGATACTGCAATAAGGGAACGTATGTAATATAAAACCATCATTACGATTGTTGTTTTGTGAAGATTGTTGGAAGCAAATGATACCATGTTAAACACCTCTGAGAACAACCTGTTGGAGGTGAAAGGCTTCTAGTTATCGTTGTTAAGCATTCTTGTTGTAAGTGCCAACCCTTTAGTGATGGAAACTGAGGGAGAGGTTAGGTTAGGTACTCTTACTCGTTACTTATGTAAACAACTAAGAGTACAACCGAACCTCCGATTCTGCTTTTCCTCCGTCAGTTGAACCGGAGACAACCGGAAGAGCGCAGTAATCACGAGCTCCGGTTCAGTCACTCGGAGGCAGCACTCCGGAGGCCAATTCCAGCTCATTGTTGGCGTATCCGAGCGTTCCTGGTTGGAGCCAGGTCATCAACTTGTCGAGTACTTCTGGTTAGAGGATCGAGGTTGACAAGTTTCTGCATCAAAGATTTCTTTGTAGGTGTTATAAGTTACTAATCGTTGACGAACATGGGTAATTGGGTCAGAAATTGGTAAAGCTGAAAACACAATAGTTTTCAAGATTCTCCTTCCAGTATACCAAGGTTTTCCTTCTAGCGACATTAATGAGAGTTTTGTTTTTCAGAAACTTGCAACAACTCACTTTCCAGCGTTCTGCTGGCGATGTTCTCATCCAATTCTGCCTTCTCAACTGCAGTGATAAGCTCCATCTCCTTTGTGAATTCGACATTTATTTGCAACTCTTTGTCAGATTCAGAAGGTAAATTTATAGACAATGAATATTTGAAACTATACGCTCGTCGTCTTGATAAATGCATGAAAGAACCGGTAGCAATTTAAGACACATTACAATTTAACTTCACCGTATACCTATCTAATCTGCAGAGGAAAAAAGGAAACAAATTATTGAAAGATATGTGAACAATACTAGGTGGAGATACGAAATTGCGAGCTTAAGGAAAAAAGGAAAGGAACTAGAAGATTCTAAGTATTCGAATTATCTAGGTTTCACTGTATTTGATTGTCTATTATGATATTGCATATAATGCTGCCTTATTTGGTTGGTTTACCTTATTCAAAAATATTTTGAAATTTTCCTTTTAAAATAAGTAAAACTTTTATTCTTTATATTAAATTTAACATTGTACAATATTTACTACAGTTTAAACCAATTCTATCAATTAAAACATTCTTCAAACGAAAAAAGTATTTTGTTAGTGAATTTTGAAGTAAAAATGTATGCTACATGTCAATATTTTTCAAATAGTTTAATTTATTTTTAATTCTGATTTCAGTGGCCTTGCTAAGAGCAACGATCAAAATATATTTATTTTATGGGTGAGTGAAACTGCTATTATTATCATTTGTCTCTCTTACTTATAAATCATTCATCTTATGGCTTTCATAATTGGCTTTGAGAAATTATTCAACTACCGTTATATTATTAAGAAACAAAAAATGTTGACATTAGAAAAATTTATTTAAATATGTTTTGGTGTGATTGTAAGTAAAGTATTCAGAATCAGACTTTTTATTCAGTATTCAGACAGAGTCTGCAATATACAATGCATTGTACCTACTACATTGGTCCTTCGGGTCCGTTTGGTGAACATTTTGAACTAGAAATTAAAGATATTGTTAATGTGATAATTTTCAAAAAATTATCACATTAACATTTTTTATTCTTTCTACATAACGTACATTTGATTTGTAAAATGTATGTGGATATATAAGTTTGGATACTTAAATTACAAGTTTCCATCAAGAATCAACATTAATATTAGGTAATAAATTACGAAAAAATATGCAACTAGCAATATGTCCGGTTCGGAGTGCTATCATTGTCTTTTCCTCTTTCTGCCTACACTAGAGTCACGTAGAATGTCGTTCAAGAGCCTTGGGAGTGCGCACAAAATATCATATGGCAGGGTTTTGCTCGCTGAGGCGTCCCGAGCAAAGGGAGCTTGATCTTCCCGCTCGTACTAGAGACTTCACGGCTTGCGTTGCATTTCAAGAGTAGAACGCATTAAAAGAAGTTAGTTGCTTTATAAATTGTTTATTTTGCATTCACAAAATACACGTGGCATGCTAGCAGCAGCCGGGCTGGGTGAGGGTCACCAGAGAAGCACCTGGGCGTCGCCTCTATCCTCTTTCCCCCACCTTGACATCGCTTTCAAGTTAATCTACATACAAGTCTAGTCTACATACAAGTCAAAGATATAAGGACAAGCTGGCCTAGTCCACCTCCCTCAGTTGTTTTATAGCTGAATCGTCGAAATGAGTATTACTAATTAAGCGAACTACTGGTACTACAACAGTACATACATTCTCACATTATTTCTACCACCAAGCAATATTATATTGCTATATGAATTTAGAAAAGTGCAATGAAAACTCAACTACCCATAAGAATTCAGAAAAAAATTACCAAAACTGTTTTGTTAATTCACTATAACACAGACGTCAAAATATTTTCAGTCGGCCATGAATCGAACAAAAATGTACATCACAGATTAGTATTGTACGCGTACGATTTCTTGTGCCCCAAATGATATACCCCCTCCTTTACTAATAAAGCTTAAATTGAGTTTACATGATAGCAATGAGCTCTTTTGAGAAAATCTGATTGACCAGAAATGTTCGCTCCCATGTAATGGAATATATTTTGCATTAAAAAATGAGCTACAGATTTGATATAATATTCCTATCGGCAAAATAATCACACTCCCCGTTCTTATTGCATCTAGCGCAGTGAGGGCAAAGAGAACGTGCTCCGATAATAAAGCGTGTTTCTAAAGTGCGGTAACACTTTTTTAATTTATTGCACAAAAACTACAAACGATAGAGCTTTCATATGTATGTCGTATAAAAGAGGAACTCAAATGATTTTGTTCAGATTTTATAGTAAATGCTTGTAATTACCGGATTCGCCGTAGTTAGCGTTTCGTAAACATGGCGACTTCTGGAGAAGTGTGTGATTTCTATGTGCTAGAATGTACAGTACAAACTCCATGTGGTCTACAACACCACATGAAACTTGCTTCATCAGGGGGACAAGTCCCCGGGGCGGACACCTATGGCTTTTCGCCTTTATCCGCACCCCCCGCCGACGCACAAGTACACCAGCGGGCTGATGTCCGGATCCAGCCGGAACTCAGTTTGCCCTCACGGCAACCTCCCCATAAAATACCCGGGTAAGGGCCGCCCTGCCAGCTCAGAGCTCCTGGCTTTCCAGGCTAGTGCCGACGTCAAAACAATGCGCTACTCATATGCGCCGGGAACAACTTCCTTCCTCTTTGTCCAGAGTATCGGGTCACTGGCACGACGAAGCCGAGAGCTCAAATGGGGCCACCCGAACTAAGGTCCGGTTGGCTCGGAGCCCCCATCCCATCTTCCCTCTGCCACCTTGAGGCTATCGACGTAGGACCGCAGGAACCTGGGCAACCTGACAGGTGATATCAATTTTCCCGCCGAACTTCCAGAGTACTCCGAAAAGCATCCTTCGCTCGCTCTAGCCCACAAGTCGACGCGCCATAGGCCCAACTAGTAGGTAGCCGGGCGAAGCCGACTGCCAGGAGCTTAGCATCGTCTTCTCACTGCCTGCTCCTTCAGGCTAACTACGTGAGTGGCGCAGCGAGACTCACGATCCGGGTGGTCGTCTACAACACTCCGCCACAATCCACGACAACCTACGCCATCGTGATTCGCCCTGCGGGGAATATACAGAAAGAAGAGTGCTGTAAGTATGCAACAGAAATTCAGAGCTAAGTATGGCACAGAAGCATTAATCAGGACTATTTATGCCTGACAAATTTGTGAGTACTGATTGCTTGTGTCCAAAAATAGAAGTAGATGTTCTATATTGAGTGAAGAGTACGTTAACTGTTTGAGAAGCTTACATAAGGAGCCCGAAAAAATCAATTCGTAGAACACTTCTTCACACAAAACACAAATTGGATATACGTACCTGGGTATGTCACAATAATGGTTGTTCCAACAACATTTTCCTATTCCAGCATGACTGGGCCCCATTTCATTGCCATAATGACTTTCGTGAATTTCTGAACAGCGAAATACTTCAACGCTGAATTGATCTAGTAGGGAATAGGGATACTTGTTTCGAAAGATGGGTTCCTAGATCCCTAGATATCACATTTTGTGACTTCTTTCTACGGGGATACCTCAAAGATTGTGGTTATGTGCCACCTTTACCACAAAATCTACAGGAACACAAACTTAGGATGGAAGAAGATGCCACCAGTGTAACTGAGGCAATGCTACGAAGAGTATGGCCTAGTGTTTCCTGTACCCTATTTAGAACTGAATATCTTTGCACACCTGTAGCACTTTTATTTTTGTAAAATTCAGCACACAGAAAGCACACTCTTCTCCAGAAGTCGCCATCTTTAGAAAACGCCAACTACGGCAAATGCGGAAACTACAAGCATTTGCTGTAAAATTGGAACAAAACTATTTGAGTCCCTCTTTTATATGACATGCATATGAAAGCCATATGGATCATAGTTTTTGTGCAATAAATTAACAAAAGTGTTACGAAAAGTGTTACGAAGTGTATATACATCAACTACATATAAATGATGAATAAAATAAAATTGGTAAAATACATGTTGGTTAGACACTAGTTCACTAATAAAACAAATAAAACATTGAAAATTAATAAATTGAATGTTTTACATGTAAATTTAATGTAAAACTTAAATGTTTTACATGTAACCATGAATAAATTAAATGTTTGACATGTAACACATTTTATCCTAGCATTTCAAAAATATATAAACGTCACTTGCGTTTACCCGTTCTAAAATATACGCCAGCACAACTGAGTCAGAAGTGACTCGTTTTTTAACTTCCCAATATTTATACATCTTGTATTCTCTCTTATACCTGTTTTTAATCTTCTTGAAACATAATGTTTTTATGGCTTTCTCAGCTTCTTCTAATATTTCGCAGAGAAATGTTCCACTTCCAGACATTTATGAATTCTCTAAACGACTATGGTGATAACAAAAATGCAATGCAAGGGCTACTAAAATTGGTATTTTTCAGAAGCAATACGACATCAAATGAATGCCTCGAATGATGATGTGTTTGTTTTTCTCAAAAATCAAATTTTTCTTAAAATTCTTTTTTCTTAATTTTTTCCTTAAATGGAAACGAAAAAATATTGAACGAAACACCTAGATAAAGAGGTATAATTGCACTCGTGATAAAGAGGAAATCTCGCTCGTATCGTCGCTCATTTTCTTGCTCATTTTCTTGACCATACCATTTGTGCAATTATACCTCTGAATATCCACTCTTTTCGTTAATTACTCTGTTTAGACTTCCTTCGTGAGTGTCATAGGTGATTTGCAATAGATTACTTTATATTTATCCGCACAACCGGCATAATAATGTAATTCCGTTTTTTGTAATAATTAGCTTTGATATCGCCATTTCACAATCATAAAAATAAAAAACACAAAGGGACGCCAGTTGTGATGGGCTTTTCATTTCTCTGAGTGTTTCGAGTTGGTTTTGATTGGAAATAAGTGTTGTTGCATAACATGCCGTATGAGGTCTCCTTTTCAAATCCAAGATACTTCTTAGTTTTGTGAAATTTAAAAAGAAGTTGGTAATCCGAAACTTATTGAACCACGCTCGGCCGATAACACAAACAACGGACTCCGTTAGTAATATACCGCGACTTTTCTCAGAGTTCACAAACTTCATTAGCGAATATATATGAAAATCTGGAACTATTTGATTTCTCGAATGCTTTCATTCCCTTTCTCTTGGCGTTTGGCATGATCTCCTTCAATGTGCCTCTCTCTTTATTCATTGCGTTTGGCATCGTGGAAAACAGTCGTCGAAATTCTCGATCCAACTCTTCCTTTTCCCATCTACGTTTGAGATCTCTAAATTACATTGTTTGCAGGGACACGTGCTGGAAATATCCTACCAGATTTTCAAATTGTCATAAAATCGTAAATTTCTCATTTTCTAGGCCCAAAAACACCGACTATCAAATTGAAACTCTGGACACCATCAAAAATCTGCTCACCGCAGGCCATTGGAACTTCTCCCGGTCGGCGACCTGCTTCTTTCCAGGCTGGACGAAAAACGCTACAAGCACAGGTTACTCTTTGGACGTAGTGGATGGTAAATATACTCTCATTCTTACATAGTTTATAAATGCTAGTGGTATTACAATAGAACCTTTAAACCTTTCAAAATCCCTCAATGCTGATTGTAATTTTCTTCGTTTTCTTTCGTAAACGTATGAAATTCAGCCATTTCAAGATGCACAAATTTAAAACAATCTCAACTCCAAACTTTTAGCTCATTTTTCTCTACTTACTAGCCAACGCCCATCCTTGGAATGTTAGCCATTTGGTCACACGCTGACCAGAACAGACGTGCAGTTTCCTTCACGTGGTCTCCGTCTGCCGTCTGTACATCGACTATTAGAACAGGACATTCAGGGAGATGAGTTGAATGCCTCTTTGTGTGGTTGCACAGTACACAGGCGTCGCTCTCGAAGACGCCAATACGATGCAGGTGAAAGGCTAGGTAGTCATGGGATGTAGTAGTTGTGAAGGCTGCAACACCCACGGACCTCTTCAGGTTACGAGGGATGGATGATTCGATCAGTTTGGCCCACTCTTTCCAGCGCTGGTTCACGTATGGCGCGCTCTGATCCACGCATTGACGGCTTGTGCGATGGAAGATTTGGCAGAAGAATAGGTCTGAGAGCTTGAAGGCTGGGGAAGGGTTGTGCCGCGCTTCGTGCTCTGCCTTCTCGTTACCCCCACCCCCACCCAACATGGCTCTGGATCCATTGCAGAGTAATTTGCCATCCTTTTTCCAGCAAATTTGAGAGTTTAGAGCGGCACTGGGGGGTTATGGAGCAGTCTGTATATTGGTTATTGGAGAGCGCACGTATTACTGCCTGGCAGTCAATAAAGAAAACAGCATTTAGTGTGGAGCTCAGGCGCTCTGTGTGTTTGGTAGCTTCCAGTACTGCAGAAACTTCTTTCGTAGGGGGGCCCTACAGCCACAGAGCTCTGAAAGGCAGTCGAGGTGTGTCCCGCTCACGTTCTTCCAGACCTTCGCATAGAGGAGACGTCGCAGTTAATGAGGAGCCATTCTTGAGCTGGGTATTTTGAGTGTATCGTCTTATGAGCGCATATTCTAAAGGTGATGTCTGGCGATAAATGCTTTGGGAGATAATGTTCCTCGAGACGTTGCTCCATAGTGGGTAGGAGGCGGACAAACTTAAGGTCCTGGGGGAAAAGTGCGGCATCAGCCGGTGGGATATAATATTTCTATCTAATCCGGTTCTCTATGGCGAGTGGGGTGTGTTGGGTCTTCAGAAGGTAGGTTGCTTGCCTACACTCTTCCCATTGTTGTGATAATATTAGCCTCTGTCTCTCCCAAAACGTTCGGGAGGGTTTTTTCTGCGACATTACATTGGCTCGATGTTGGTTTGGGCCACCATTTTGGTGATGGGTGTTTATTTGTAAGCACCAGTGATAATTCTCAGGGTTGTATTTTGGCCGACCTCTAGCTTGTAGTAGGTATTTGCACTGGCCGTTATAGAGACTGTGCTTCTGTACTTCAAGTTTTCTCGCTCATTTCCGTACTCGCTCATTTTTCGGTGAATCGCTGTTCCAATTAGGCTAACTTTAGCTTTATGGAAATCCAAATACTGTAATAACGCTACATTTAGTACGTTGGCTAATCAGTTATTTGTTCTAAAATAAAAAACAATGGATAATTATGCCTAGAGACATAGAAATTTAATTGCACATTACAGCAAATAAATCATGTTCCTAATGAACAGTAGATGGTCGTGTCAGATGTTCATATTTCTTGACCATAGGCGCCAACAAATTTTACGAACCTTAATATAAGACCTGAATACGTGTATCATTACTACCTCGGGTGAAAATGGTTAATATGTCACTATGAAAATGTATGCGCTGTCCTATGGCCTGCCTGTGCAGTCCCCGCAATGCACGTACAGGTTCAAAGGATAACGGTCAGGTGTCCTCAGCGGTCGTGTAGAAAATGGCACAGTCGCGCTCAATTCATAATGGGCACAGAGATCTTTTCATTTAATGCGTGCAGGTCGTTACATGGACATTCGAGATTCCCAGATTCCATCAGAGATAGGGCGTACCGTTCAACTAGTTCGGTAATCACCGAAGTATAGTCTAAAGCATCACGTTGGCATGTGATCTGTCACAATGTGTTTATTTCCCCAAACGAAATTGTTGGAATTCTTTCACCCAATTTTCTTGAAATTTCTGAGGAATTAATTGCTTTGATGCTTTATTGAATTTCTTTATTAGAAACTTTGAAAACAACACGTTCTCTTTCTCTTTTATTATAAATTTTGTAGGGCACAGACATTGATTTGTACATTCTACATCTACAATAATCTGGATAGTTCCCGTGACACTAGATTTTTTTTATTGAGTTGAACACCGACGAAAATGCAGGTTGCAACATTAAATTAAAAAGAGAAAATGGCAACATATTGGATGACAAAACGTCTTACGTCTCACGAACATTATTGTTCCATTCCACATCGCGAAATTCAATCTTCCGCTCGCAGCATCACCTCAGCTGGGTCTTTCTCGAATAATTATGTATCACTTTTCGTCAGTTTTCCAATATAAATTGCTACTCTACAAGAAAAAATATTTTCGAATAAGTGTTTCAATCAGTATATGCACCCGTGTCTCTGCTGCAGCGTACCTCGTCAACGCCACCACCAACCTGTTGGTGGTGGATTGGTCGACCATCAACCAGATGGAGTACACGAAGGTTGTCTCCGTAATGCCCAACGTGGCGCAGTGGATAGCCACAGCGTTTGACAACTTTTCGAAAGGCAGCAACGTGACCACGATGGTGTTTGTGGGCCACAGTTTGGGCGCTCACCTCGCCGGCTACTGCTCGCGCCGCCTCACCGCCCTCAACATCATCTTTCTCGCAGGTGAGTGGCGATCAAGCTGGCAAGCGCTGTTGCCTTCTCCGAGCAAGGAAGAGGCCACGGAAGAGGCTTTCGCCTCGATAAGATTCTCAATCCTGAGCGTGTTGTCTGTGTAGCTGTTTACCATTGCCACTCACTGACAGAAGAACT
Organism: Teleogryllus occipitalis; assembly: GCA_011170035.1. Taxonomy (NCBI): domain Eukaryota; kingdom Metazoa; phylum Arthropoda; class Insecta; order Orthoptera; family Gryllidae; genus Teleogryllus; species Teleogryllus occipitalis. Next base: position 67,179 of record BLKR01005413.1, read on the forward strand.
CTTTTCTTGTATTAATGAATGCATTTGGATTTCTGATTTTGGATTGATTGATTGATTTTTCGTGTTTCCGGGCGCGTCAACGGCTTTCGTCATTAGTCCCGTAAGTGTACTGCATGTTTTTCTCTCGGGAGATGACGCTGATCTTCCCCCGCTGGATGGCGCGGTCCGGCGCCGACCTACCGTCGGCTAGTGGGGTTTCCCCTAACCAGGACTCTCCCTTCAGCGGGGCACCGCCCCAGCCGGAACAAGCTCTAAGCTCCCGAACGGTCTCCCGGAATATGTGGTAGTGTAGTGCATGCCAGTGTAAGTGTGTGTGTAAGGAGAGAGGATAGGACAAGGAAGAGGAAGGAAAGATCGCGCGCGGTCCGTGGCCCGTTTGGTAGGGTACTGCTGCGGCATTCGCCTGGTGTTGATCGGAGAAACCACGGAAAACTACCGATCAGAGAAGCCGGTTGGTAGAATTCTCCTCCAGACAGCGACTGAATTCGACCTAGCTGAAAAGCCAGAGTCGAAGATCCTGCCGCCGTCGGGACTCGAACCTAGGACCTCCCGGTCAGAGGCGATGCAGACTGATTTTGGATGAGAACCCTTTCAGTCCCACAGTAGTGATATGACTACATCAATTTCTTGGTATTATTCATACCTCTGATATATAATTTATTCAATAACTACGATTTCTATTAATTTCTGTGACGTATTTGAAGCATTTAACAGTACGCATATCTCAAATGATACACTTTTCTTCTGTGGTTTTCTGGAGTTGCTTCATCTTTGTTGAGCGTTCAAATGTTATTTACGGCTCCGTAGGGTCCCAGATTCTGCCAAATATCTCAGTGATGGTGATTTTATGAGTAAAATGCATCTTGTATTGAAAAATAATGTTAATTTGCAATAAAGAATATCACAATTTATGGATTTACGTAACAGCTTGGTAGATATATGCATGAGAAATGTGTTTTTGCCTTTTGGCTACACTTAACAAACTGGGGCAAACTTAACAAACAAATATAGGTTTATTCATATCTATCGTAGCTCCATTTAGGCAATGATTTCAACTTCGTGCGAATCCAAGTTGGTTTCTATTTTAATAGAGGCTTGAATAAATATTTTAATAATATACCGAACAACTTGGTTTCTATTTTTATTTATCAACAACTCTATGTAATGATGTTTTCCGATCAAGATGAAAATTATGACTTCACTAGGGAAATATTTTTTTAATTCTATTCAGAAATAATTAAGTGATGATTGATGAAAATAATTAAGTTCTCGAGATGTGCAATAAAAATCGATCATCGAGAAAAACATGATCAGAAAAGTTAGGCAAGACACATAATGTTTCAGAACACAACTAATATAAATTCAAATGTTGATAATTTGTTTACACTTATTTTAGACGTAAACAAAGAGAACACAAAAATAGAGAAATGAAATTACGTCTGAGAGAAATGAATGACTTTGTGAAATGCATGATTTATCGTGGAAGGTGGCGGTGATCTTCCTCCACTGGGTGGCGACATTATGCGCCGACCAACCGTCGGCTAGCGGGGTTTCCCCCAACCAGGACTCTCCCACCAGCGGGGCACTGCCCCTGCCGGGACAAACTCCCGACTGGTCTCCCGACAAGTGTGGTAGTGTAGTGAATAAAAGTGTAGGTGGTGTAAGTAAAGAGTGAGGATAGGTCAAGGAAGAGGAAGCAGAGATCGCGCACTGTCCTTGGCCAGATTGTTAAGATACTGATCCGGCATTCGTATGGTATCGATCGGAGAAACCACACAGCAGCCGGCCACTAGAATGTTCCTCCAGACAGCGACAGAACCCGACCTAGCTACGTAGCTTGTGTCTAAAATCCTGCCGCCGTCGGGAAGCAAACACGCGGTCAGAGGCACTGCAGTGGCATCAGTTGAACCATCTCTGAACCATCTCCCACGATCGAAATCTTCAATATATAGATTATTTGTCGGTGAATATTCGGATATCGATCACCCATTGACTCATTAATCTTCACTGCCGCACTTTAAAATGTCTTTAACACCTGGAGGCGTCAATACGGACAGCGTTGGAAACCTCTGTTCTGAACCCTTCAGCCGCAACGTGAGAAAGAGGTTTGTGAGCGAGTTAGAAACGCTGGCGTGGGGTGTGCGTGTACGTGGTGTGTGTGTTGAACAGTGCTGGGTCCAGCCGTCCCGCTCGCGGTGGGCGGGTGGGTGTATAGGTGTGACTTGTGCAGCGCTGGACCCAGCGGGCCCGCTGTTGGCGCCGGTGCCGTGACGCTGCCAGGAGGGCGTGGTGGCCGCGCTAGCGGTGTGGTGGTGGGTGGTTGTGTGTGTGGGCATGTGTGGCATAACGCAGCGCTGGAGGCCGCGCACTCGCTCTTCGCGCCATTGCTGTGACGCTTCCAAGAGGGCGTGGTGTCCGCGTAAGTAGGTAGGTTGGTTTGGTTGGTGGGTGGGTGGGTGGATGGATGGGTGAGTGGGTGGGTGTGTAGGTGCGTGTGCATCGCTGGACTTCGGGTGTCCGCGGTTAGCACCGGTGTCGTGGTGCTGCCAGGAGGGCGTGGTGGCTGCGCTGGCGGTGGGTGTGTGGGTGGGGAGATTATTATGTTTCGGCGTGTGCAGCGCTGGACCCCGCGGGCCCGCTGTTCTCGCCGGTGCCGTGGCGCTGCCAGGAGGGCGTGGTGGCCGGCGACGCGCGCTTCGTGATGGCGCTGCACTCGGACGGCGCGCGCTTCGGCACCGACGTCACCATCGGCACCGTCGACTACTACGCCAACAATGGGACCTTCGTCCAGCCAGGCTGCACGCCCTACGGTGAGAACTGGCATTGCATAGCGCGCATTTCTTCTTTAGATGCAATGGAATATTGACACATGTTATACAATACGACTATGCCCAATCCCACCGGCCCACGCTCCTTCTTCCTGTTCAGCGTCCTTCCGCTCGTAACATTACTGCTTTAAATGTATAGAGGGTGCAGGCTGAATTTAGTTTGTGGGTGACCTCGTAATATATTGCTAAAGAGTGGTAGTGAAGAATGTCTATCATTCACTCTGGCCTTTCGTCCTTCTGATCGCCCTTTCACCTTCCGTCTGTCCTTCCACCTGTCCGTACGTCTAACCGTCCGTCTCTCCAGTCATTTGTCCACCTGTCCGTCTGTCCGCCTGTGGGTGTGTCTGCCTGTGCGTCTGTCTCCGCGTCCGTTTGAGGTCAACGCTAGTCGTTCTGCCGATTTTCTCAAAAATTGATATAATCTGATTGATTTAAATGAACTCAAGGCCCTCTGAGTTTCAAATCAATATATTTTGATTTTTGCAAGTACGTTACAAGGTGCCTCAACAGTTTCAAATTTTTCTTAAGGATGTAGTTACAGTTTTGAGGTAGTGGCCGTCTCTCACTCTTGTCACTTTACTAATTGGTTCCGCAGAACTATAGAGAGTCAAGAAGTTAAAATACAACAGTAATAGTTCTACATTTCAATAAACATTTATTTCAAAGATACAATCGATAGTGGTAACGTTTTGAGAAAGGATATTCTTTTATCATCAGGCTTTTATACGTCATGAAAAAATCAGGGACATACAAAAAATATTATAAAAACGATGCACAATACATAGACAGGAATGATTGCCATTAACAGATCTAATCAAGAGTCTAAAAATACATAATTAATAAATGCATGCATGTTGTTGACACGATTGATGAAAAGGAATAAATAGTATGAAATTAAATCTTCGTACCATCGAAAAATCAGAAGGAAAATATTCTCTCTCGAAATTTAAAAAATATTAAAATTAAAAATTATCTTGTTTATACAATGTCTTATTAAAAGCAAACAAGTCTAAAATAAACAAAAAATTAAATTTGAAAAAATGATTATAAAGCAAGGCGTGAACAAGCCCAGTAAGAACAAGACCAAGCTCAAGTAAGAACTTCAATAGGTTGAGAATAGATATTAGTAGATAAAATCTAAGTGTTGTTTTTGAACGACATGGATGTGCCTTCCGCTCAAAGTATATATATGGTCGGAGCTTGGATGGGATGCCAGAGGGTTTCGCACTAAAGTTTGGTTCCACTGCTAAAACTGTCGGGTTTACTAATGATTTACAAAACACGGCAGTTTTAGCAGTTACCAAGATTCAATTTGATGCTATTTATTTTCTGATTCATCAATCATGACAACATGTATGTATTTAATAATTATGTAATTTTATTAGACTTAACTATTTATTAGATCTAGTAATGATGTCTATGTATTTTGCTCCTTTTTTATATTAATTTTCTGTATTTCCCTGCTTTTTTATAGTTCATGAGGTGTAAAAGCCTAATGGTGACAGAATATCCTCTTTCAAATCGTTGTCACTGATAGATCGTATCGTTGAAAGAAATGTTGATTGAAATATCTATAATTCTATTTTCTCAGAAATGGCTCCAATGTGTTTAGTTAAACTTTTTCACGGATAGCTTAAGAGAATGCTGCAGGTCTAATTTTGGTTGATATCTCTGATTTTCAGAAAATTGCAAACGTTCAATGTTTCCGTCGTCTTCCTACATGTACAATTGAAGATAAAGATTTTTCATCAATGAAATCTGTTCTTTAAAGACATCTCCAAATACCTTCCAGAACAATTTTTTTAAAATATGTGTACTTTTCGCGTAATTGTGCGTGAAATGTAGGTCATTTTTATTTTCAGAGGATATTTTTTCTCATAAATGGTTCCAATTTTTTTCTTTAAATTTTCTTACTCCAATTTCTTTTCTCTCGAATCGAAATTTAGAGCTTTTATAAAAAATTAGGTCAGACGTCATTATTATTTTGTTTGTTCTCTTCGAGCAAAACATTGAAATATGACGTTTGCAGACACTTTTGAGAAAATGTTGAAATTTTCGTATGGGCTTGGTTTAAAGTACGCCCGAAAACTAAAAGATTCATTTCATATTAAGTACACAAACTCACCCAAATAGATAATTTAATACATTTGAGGGGTATCCTATGAACGATTTACACTCTAATGTTGTTCACGAACAGACGAAAATCCCTGGAGGAAAACACATTTCGGCATTAAGTACACAAAAACATTATGACTTTCCTACGTCATTGTCGACTACGTCATAGTCTACGACTATGTCATTTACTTCATGTAGGGAAAAGTAAAATACTTATTAGTATGAGAGACTTACAAAACCAGTATTTCGGTCAAACATTTTGTAGGTATGTCTACTGTATTTCATAACATTACCTTCTGCAAAGTAGATGGGAGAATGTGAAATCATTGGATAAGTTATTAAATTATGAAAATCGCATTAAAAACATCATCACTATAAAAACATTGATACTACACTGTTATTAATATAAAATACTTTAATTAAAGTAATAAAATGTCTCGAACATCTTCATTAAATATGCAATAGCATTACAACGTTATATAATTTAATTTTAAGAGACAATTTCTGGCACAAACGCTATGGATTCAAATGTTGAGTATGGCGTTGCAACATTTATATTTTTTCTTACGCTAAAGAGGAGACCAGATCAAACCAATTTCCAAATTAAAGTAATTACAACCATGTGTGTGAAGGTGTTTGTGCGTCCTTTTGCAGACACGAACCCCGCCCAGTGCTCCGGGCAGTTCCTCTGCAGCCACACCCGCGCTCTTCTGTTTTGGAACGCCGCCGTCCGGCAGCCAGGCAGCGTCATCGGCCGCCGCTGCCCCTCGGCCAGCGCCTTCGCCTCCGGCATGTGCTCCGGGTTCGACACCAACGACATCACGGCCCCCACCAGGTACAGCACTCGTGCACGCATGCACAACGTACAAACGCGTCAAAATCTCCATTCATGGAGATCCCATTGCTTTTGTTCCGTGAATGTATACCGGTTACGTCTCATTGATAAGACGTCCACCTGTACATCCCTCATCCAAGAATACTTGTGATCCAGGGTATAAAACTCCATTCTTAGAGATTGAAATAGTTTTGTTTTCAAAACGTATGTATTATTTTACCTGGTTCCTGGAGCGGGACATAAATTATAAATAATACACAACAGCTGATGATGTTCAGTCCGTATATTCTGCATTTAACGAATTCATACTAGCATTAAATGTCTCTGACGACATTTCATGATCGCACCACTAGGCAGCGCTAATAGTACACTTATAACACATCTTTCCCCTTCTAATCACAAAATATAAGACAATACAAGATATAATAATAAACACAATAAAGACAGCAAGACATCATAAATACAAGACACAACGCAAGAATGACATAAGGTAATACAAATACAAGACAATGCAATACAAAAACTACAGAGGACAAAATTTTAAACTTACAAATCTACTCTTACTGGCCGTTTGACAACTCTGCCTGATCTGGTTTTGGTCACATTTGATTTCTCACCAATCGCAGTGACATCACTAACTGGATTGGTAGCAGGATAAACATTTTCAATCCCTGCCAATTTATCATCATCAGGTTCTTCTGATGACTCAGGCACAAACGGGTTTAATGATTTTCTTAGATCAATTCTATTTCTACAAGTATTTTTTTCATTTTATCTTTCACTAAATATGAACGTGGATTAATGTGTTTATCCACAATTTCTCCAGGTTCCCACAGCTTATTCACAGAATTGTATACATTTACACTTGCTCCTGGTTCCTAATCAGCTAATTTTTTAGCACACTTATAATAATTTCTATAAATATCTTGTCTGTGCTTCAATTTATCAGTTACACCATTATTTATTTTAGGTGAAAGTAATTCTGAACTAATAGGGATTTTAGTTTTACATTTTCTACTCATTAATAACTCAGCAGGTGATTAACCAATATGCTTTAAAGGCGAGTTTCTATACTGCAATAAAGCTACCATAAGATCAGTTTTATCATGTAATGATTTTTTAACTATCCTTTTACATATTCCTACAGCTTTTTCAGCCAAACCATTAGATTGTGGGTAATTTGGGCTTATAAATGATAAATTAAAGTTCCATTCACGAGCATTTTTTTTATTTCTGTGCTATTAAATGATATATTGTCAACAATGACAGTATCAGGACTACCATGGGTGGCAAAAATTACTTTTAACGCTTCTACTACAGAATATGCCAATTTATTTCTTATTGGCTGTAATTCAATTCAATTGGAATATGAATCACATACTACCAAATAACTTTGCCCTCCTAAGGTGAAAATATCCAAACCCAATCTTTCCCAAGGGCGTTTAGACAGAGGGGGCCCTAATAATTTCTCTCTATTCTGCTTGTTTGACAAACTATTACAAGTTTTGCATTTTTTAATAAAATCCTCAATGTCTTTATTTATTCCAGGCCAATATAAGATTTGTCAAGCTCTGATGCTACATTTCTCTATACCTATGTGACCTTCATGCAACAATATCAACATTTCTTTTTGCAGACTAAGTGGGACAATTACTTTGGAATCAAGAAAAATAATAAATCTCATGATAAACTAATGTGTTTAAGTGCGTGATAATGTTGCACCAATTCATGTACCTGCTTTTTATTTTCGGGCCAACTTTTTAAACAATATTCTTTAATAAATCTTAATGAATAGTCTTTTTGAGTTTCCTGTTTAAAAATTATTTTTTTACTACCAGACATTGCTAAATTTTTGGAAAGCGTATTTACAACATATTCAAGTTCCAAATTTGTTTTAGGACCCGTATCTGAAAGAAAATTACGTGATAAAGCATCTTCTAAATACAAATATTTTTCAGGTTTATACATAAACACAATATCATAATTAATCAGTCTCAATTTGCGCTGCAAGCGCGGTGTTATTGACGCTATATCCTTACTTGAAATTGACACTAATGGTTTGTGGTCTGTATTTACAATAATATTCTTATGTCCATGTATATAATAATGAAATTTCTGTACCACAAAAACGATACTAAATATTTCCTTTTCAATTTGGGCATAATTTTTTTCAGCTGAATTTAGTGTCCTCGAAGCAAAAGCAACAGGATGATTATCTTGCAAAAGACAAGCTCCCAAACCATCCTTTGAGGCATCTGTCTCAATTGTAATTTGTTTATTTACATCAAAATATTGAAGAGTTGGGGCCGAAGTTAATAAATGTTTCAACTTCAGTAACGACTCGTCATGAATATCACTCCAAATCCACGGTATATTTTGCTTAGTCAATTCTCTTAACGGGGCAGTTATTTTAGACATATTTGGAATAAAATTACATAAACATTTTGCCATCCCTAAAACTGACAACAGTTCGGATTTGTTTTCTGGCTTAGGCATGTTAATAATTGCATCTAATCGAGATGGATTAAGTTCTATTCCTTTTTTCGAAAAAATGTGACCCATGAACTGGACACGATCTGATTTGAATTGAATTTTTTTCTCATTAAATTTCACATTGTATTCGCAAGCTTTTTTTAATAATCGTATCAAATTTCTGTCATGCTCAGCTTGATCTTTACCTGATACTATTAAATCATCAAAATATAAACTAACTCCTTCTAAATCACCAAACATTTCGTAATTCATCTTCTGAAAAACTTCTGGGGCTGAGCAAATTCCAAACGGGATTCTACAAAATTGATAGCGCCCAAAAGGAGTGATAAATGTGCAATAGTCAGAAATAGCTTGATCTATTTTTACTTGAAAATAACCATCTTTCATGTCAAAAACTGAATAGCTACCATTCAGTGGGTCCATCAACTTTCTTGATTATTTTATTCTTCTCAAGGTCATCTAATTTGTCTTTTAATCTCTTATGCAATGATTTAGGGACATGTCTAAGTGGTTGAACATGTGGCTTTGCATCATCTTTAAGCGTAATGTGATATTCTCTAGGAAATTCTCCTAATTCTTTAAAACATCAGGAAATTTTGTGACAACATCACTAATTGATTCTAGCTTTTTACTAACAAGACTACCAATTTTCTTACTTTTTTTCCTAACCAATCCTAATTTTACTGCATCCGAATAAACAAATCAATGGCATTTCATTATAAACATCTGTTACTAAAAACAAGATATTAACACGTGTTCCATTTAATTTACATTTTAAATTTATTTGATCAAGAGCTTTAATGACTATTGATTCGCCATATGGTTTTATAGCTGCTTTTGTTTTACTGACTAAATGGCTTACGTTCAACTTGCTAATTGTTCCTGCACCTATTACACTTATTTCTGCACCTGTATCTATTTTAAAATCTATTTTGCTGTTTATATCTAAGATTTCAATTGATTCTGTCCATCTAATGTCTTCATTGTTTTCTTTTTCATCATGAGCACTGTATATAGCTCCTACGCACTTGAGTTTTTTTAATAACAAATTCCTCTTCTTCACTTGTTTCTTGATCACTTTTTTAATACACTTCTAATTGACTCACTTTTTTGCTTTTAGATATTTTCTGATCACTTTTGAAACACACTGCCCCAAAATGATTTTTACCTTGGCACTTTGCACACGTTTTCCCAAACGCAGAACATTTCTTTCTCGGGTGTTGGTATCCACAAAAATCACACAAGTCCAGTTGCTTCCACACGATTTTCCTTGCTTGTTGTTTCCAGCTGTCCTCGTATCTCTTTTGACTTGTAAAATACTAGCTTGCGGTTAATTTTGCAACGCTTTCGAATGCGATTTACTAGCTTCTACCGCTTTGCAGTAGTCAATCGCCTTTGTTAACGTGAATTTAGGATATCTTAATAACCTCTCTTGTGTTGCTTTATCGAAAATTCCCATCACAATTCAATCTCTTACGTGCTCATCCTTTTCTTCCTTATAACCTGTTGTTTTTACTGCTTTTCTAAGTTCCGCAAGAAAACTGTCAAACGTTTGCTCTTCTTTCTGTACGATGCTTTGAAACTTAAATCTCTCAAAAATCAAGTTTGTTTGAGGCAAACAATACTCTTCAAACTTTTACAGAACAACATCGAGCTTGTTGTCTTGATCAGTTTCAAAACTAAAGCCATCGTATAAATCAAGTCCTTCATTACCAATGAAGTTTAAGAGCAATCCAATTTTTTCTCATCGGTTTCCGACTGTAAACTAGCTACTTTAAGGAAAACTTTAAACTTTTGAGAAAATTTCTTCCATTGCCGACTACATCTCCACTCAAACTTTACGGTTCTGGCGGGACAATGTACTTTTCCATCTTCGTCGGTTAGATGTATCAAGCGTGAAACACAATTCATTCAACTAATATAGATTTCACACTGACACCATGAATTATTTTACCTGGTTCCTGGAGCGGGACATAAATTATAAATAATACACAACAGCTGATGATGTTCTGTCCGTATATTCTGCATGTGACGACTTCATACTAGCATTACATGCCTCTGACGACATCTCATGATCGCACCACTAGGCAGCGCTAATAGTACACTTGTAACACAACGTGCTCTTATAACACTTATAACACAACGTGCTCCGTGAACTACACCAACGACTTCACGGCCCCCACCAGGTACAGATTTTTTGCAAATATGAATCATTCCGATGGGGGATAAAAAACGATGTGTGTTGTTTCCTTCTAATGTACCCCCCTCTTTCCCCTGCTCCAAAGTCAATGCAATTGAATCTGCGGTAGATCAAGATCTTGGGAGAAAATTGTAAAGTATCATAATGTCTTTGTCACGAGCATGTGCTCTTGTTACGATACCAATATTTCTTTTCTAGTATAGCCCTCACAATTGGGTATTAATTATTTTACGATTTGAAGTTTTTGCAGGCTAAGAGATATATGTTTTTAGAACTACCCTAAAATATGCTCCCTAAAGTTTCTTTGCGGTCGAATAATTTTACCCTGTGTCGACATGAGCTTTACTATCCAAGATGGTACATCTCGCACGGAGGCCACCTGTCCTGCACCAGCCGGATCACCCACTCTCGCACTCACGCTCCTGAGGTTCGCAAGTCACTCAATCCTTGTGGCACATACGTCGAATCAGCAGTACAGTATGCTTCTCTACCATACCATCTCTACCAAATTAACAAGTACTTGCCGTTTAATTTCAAAATTTATGGGAGGTAAAATAAGAGTCACTGAAGGTGAAAATCTAGCCATTCGTGAGTAGAAATACAGTAATATTTTGGGAAACTGTAAGAATTCCAACAAGATACCTTTGTAATTTCCTAAAGAAACTTGATTGATATTCGATGTAGATAAGATGGCACGTTAATGCAATGAAAGGTTTTCTGACACCGCAAAATAACTTAAAAATAATGTCCGAAACTATGCTTATGCTCTACAAAGTATCAAAAAATGTGGAAATTCTGAATCGGTGTTGTTGACGTTCTTATGCGAAGAAATAAACGAGGTCATCTTCGTCAACATAGTACTAAAGTATCAAAATCCAAGAACATAGGGACTTTTAATTCTGGGCCAGACCAAAGAGAAAACTTTCCTGGCGTAGTTGAAAAATATCATAAAAAAAGTCAAGGAAAAAGAAAATTAGAAGAAAAGCAATTATTTCTTCAAATTGCCACCTCATACTCTCCAGCAATGGCACATATGGGCCTACTTTCGTATGTGGATGCAGACCGAGCATCGGAAGCAATTTCTCACAATAGCCAAGAGTTAATTTATTTTAAACTGGTGGTGCTAAAACAGCACTCACTTTCTCACCTTCAGTAATGCTTATGTAATACTATACCTTAATTTCTCTCCAAATTATGAGAGTGAGGGCATGTCAGTCGTCTTTTTTTGTAAAACTCATTACGAATGTGTAAAAACTGAATATCTTCAAGCAAATATCAACAACAAATTTGACAATTATAACTGCTTTTCATACGGTTAAATCATGTCACGACAATGAGATGTAATTTATAGAAATTTGCGAATCGCGACGCGGAATGTCATTGTTGCATTCCAATCTGATATTCCCTAAAGACTAGCAATTGTTTTTTTCTTAATATACTGCTTGCTTTAATGGCTCATGTGTCATTCTCTATCAAATAAAAGATGTTACAATATTTCCCTCCGGACATAGACAAATTTAAGTGCACTAGTTCATCCGGCCATTCCTTGCGCATATGGGTGCCAGATCAGCGGAAATGACGGACTATTGGGAGGATTTGAAATTAATTTCAACCAAAGGCGCTGTACAATTTATTTCATCCAAAGATACTGTACATTCAGTAACACAGAAAATTTGTTGCACATCAACATCGTACTCATCAGCAAAAGAGACACTAATAAACATATAAGAACATGGCAAAAGTTTAATAATTTTATCGTCAAATGAAACTTTTCTGTTAACTTGAACCTGTTGTGAGAAATATAAATCACTTCCTTGTGAACAAGAATGCCGTGTCCCAATATTCTAAGAGTTTTATGTTGAAAATTGTTTAGTAATTGACAAAACTCCTTCACTCTTTGTTACAGAAACTTTGGCCAGTATTACTTCAACACTAATGCTGCTGTTCCGTATGGTCAAGGAATTAAAGGAGCTTAATTTATCTTTGACAACTTTCAAATAGTTGACACGCTCGCAAACTAAAAGAAACCAGTTTCCAGATCTATAATAAAACGATGTGGTTTGGAAAGGGTGAAAATGATGAATTGACAAAAAATTAGGTTAGTAAATGTAAACAAACAAAATAAAATTTTATATTGTATATTTTGTTGTTAAAAGTACCCATGTGATATACTTTTTCTGCTTTCTAAAATCCGAATTAATGTGTCAAAAGATCCTATCAAAATGCAGGAGCCCTTCAAGGACTCGCGGGCTATGCTAATGTAACGTCGTGTGTAGGGATCTACGCCACAAAGGAACAGACGCGAGTGAGTATATACAATTTATTTACTATAAATATTTACAGTATCTCTACAGACCTCGCTCTAAGGCGTTTGTCGGAGCTACCCGCGGCAGGCCCCCTCTCCCAACACGCGCCTTGAGGCCGCGCCTGTGAATAGCCAACTCGGCACCTGGTGTGCCTTGGCAGACAATCTGCCCTGAAGTATAGAGCATACTTCACAGTGTCCGAACCTCGAACACCTGCTCGTGCCTACAGCACTGACACGTTTTGCGGTCTCATACGCACGTTTTGCGGTCTGGCCGCGAGGAAAACAAAAAAACGTTACCCGATCAGGGGTTCTGCGACGCACCTTAATATAGGCCCGAGTCACATGACCTCCTACGTCATCTGTTCCCCACGCACTCGTCTTGAGGCGAGCGCCACCGACGCTGCATTTTTGTGCCCGGCACCGACAAGCCCCCTACCCTCTGGAATTTCCCTGAAGGGTGGTCTTTGTTCGGAAGCCTGTATTTAGCTCCCTCATCCCCACACCTTGCAACTCGTCTCTCTAGAGCAGGGAGTCAAGTCTATGACGCTACACCCAGGTATAGCAAGGACGCCCCGAGCATAAGAACCTGCGGGCCACGGAAAGCACCCCAAGTGGCGGAAAGTGGGAATTAGATAGTAGCACGGTTGGCGCACCTGCCGAACAAGCTGATCTCAACCAGCGAGGAATCGCCTAAAAATCCAACAGAATAAATACGTCAAAAAGGCAGGGGAAGATTGACAGTATAAGTTTGGGAGATTACTACACTATCTTGCAGGAACTTACAGAAGTTGAGGAACGTTACCAACATCGTAATATTTTCTTCCCAAAAAGTGACTGGAAGCAAGCAACGTTTGTGCAGAAATATAGAGGAATAAAAAAAGTATAAAAAATGCGTATTTGATTATTTTAATCCAAATCAATATCGTTTCTTTTTTACAATAACAATTTGAGAAAACCATAGCTTCACGTTGCTCGGCTAAAATTGCAGCAATTTGGGAGTAATGCGTGCAATAAGAGAATTCACGGATGGATCAGCGTTACTTGCAGGGATTGTTGGTGCAGCATGGCAATCTTGAATTGATGCTCCATTAGAAATATTCACGGGCACGTCGGGTCATAATTTATTTGTGGTAATATAATTAACTTTTTGCATTATACGAGTACCACAAATGGAATTCTGTGTTACGTAATAACAAAATGCATTTCGTCGTTTCAATTCAAAATGTATTTTTTTTATATCTCCGTTCTTGCAAAAGTTGTCACGAGGATGATTTTCTAGGTATTGAAGGGAAACAAACCATTGGAGGGTTGGTTGGTTGTTAGTGAATCCGGGCACGTAAACTACTGAGGTCATTAGTTCTTTAAGTGTGGTGTATGTTTTTTCATCGGGAAGTGGCGGTGATCTTCCCCCCGCTGGATGGCTACCAACCTACCGTCGGCTAGCGGCTTTTCCCTACAACCAGATATCTCCCACCAGCGGGGCACCGTCCCA